>CM023484.1:15476953-15627682 GCA_013339685.2 Hyalomma asiaticum
GTTTTCCCGCATCGTAGATCATTCCTCTACTTATTGCGCGCCTTCCTGAATAAAAATACGGTCTCTCAAATCTTGCCCAAAATGCCAAAAAAGGTAAGACTATAGTATTGGGTTTTTTGTGAAATTTTGACTCTATCAGAAGTCGCACAAAATGCGTTTTCCCGCATCGTAGAGCATTCCTCTACTTATTGCGCTCCTTCCTGAATAAAAATACGGTCTCTCCAAATCTTGCCCAAAATGCCAAAAAGGGTAAGACTATAGTGTTGGGTTTTTTTTAGAAATTTTAACTCGATCAGAAGTCGCACAAAATGCGTTTTGCCGCATCATAGAGCATTCCTCTACTTATTGCGCGCCTTCCTGAATAAAAATACGGTCTCTCAAAATCTTGCCCAAAATGCCAAAAAAGGTAAGACTATAGTATTGGGTTTGTTGTGAAATTTCGACTCGATCAGAAGTCGCTCTAAATGCGTTTTCCCGCATCATTGAGCATTCCTCTACTTATTGCGCGCCATCCTGAATAAAAATACGGTCTCTCAAAATTTTGCCCAATATGCCAAAAAAGGTAAGACTATAGTACTGGTTTTTTTTTTGTGAAATTTTGACTCTATCAGAAGTCGCACAAAATGCGTTTTCCCGCATCGTAGAGCATTCCTCTACTTATTGCGCGCCATCCTGAATAAAAATAGGGTCTCTGAAAATTTTGCCCAAAATGCCAAAAAAGGTAAGACTATAGTATTGGGTCTTTTGTAAAATTTTGACTCGATCAGAAGTCGCTCTAAATACGTTTGGCCGCATCACAGAGCATTCCTCTACTTATTGCGCGCCTTCCTGAATAAAAATGCGGTCTCTCAAAATTTTGCCCAAAATGCCAAAAAAGGTAAGACTATAGTATTGGGTTTTTTTGTGAAATGTTGACTGGATCAGAAGTCGCACAAAATGCGTTTTCCCGCATCGTAGAGCATTCCTCTACTTATTGCGCGCCTTCCTGAATAAAAATACGGTCTCTCAAAATCTTGCCCAAAATGCCAAAAAAGGTAAGGCTATAGTCTTGGGTTTTTTGTGAAATTTCGACTCGATCAGAAGTCGCTCTAAATGCGTTTTCCCGCATCATTGAGCATTCCTCTACTTATTGCGCGCCTTCCTGAATAAAAATACGGTCTCTCAAAATTTTGCCCAAAATGCCAAAAAACGTAATACTGTAGTATTGGGTTTTTTGTGAAATTTTGACTCGATCAGAAGTCGCACAATATGCGTTTTCCCGCATCGTAGAGCATTCCTCTACTTATTGCGCGCCTTCCTGAATAAAAATACGGTCTCTCAAAATCTTGCCCAAAATGCCAAAAAAGGTAAGACTATAGGTGAACCGTTGCCGATTAGGAAGAGAGTTCCTTATCCATGACAGCGTAATTGAATGTATGCACAAGGAAGATAATTTAGAAATGAGTCGACAGTGAGCCACGCGATTAAACTCTTTCGAAATAAATCTAAAAAGATACCGTCAGTTTGCAGGTTTTCGTCCAGCTTGAAATGTAAGTCTGTTGTTAACTCTAACAGCTGGGTTTCGCATGATAAGCCCTTCCTAAATCCGTATTGGTTAGAAAAGAAGAAATTACCGCGTCAGCACTAATGTCAATCATAAGGAATGACCAAACAATGTGTATCGTACGGGTATGTCACCGTACGCCACCCGCGCGTTGCCACTGCGAACGTGAAATGAGCGATAATATATATATATATATATATATATATATATATATATATATATATATATATATATATATATATATATATATATATATATATTCAAGTGTATGTATTCTGTTCTGCTTTAATACTGTCGCATTTTAATCGTCTTCTTGTGATTCATATATCGTCTTGAGCTCTGGATTCACATACGCATATACGTTTCGACTATAGCAGCGGTTTTCTATATACCGTGACAGCGAGAGAGAGAGAGAGAGAGAAATAAGGAAGGGAAGGCAGGGATGTTAACCAGTCATGAGTGCGGTTTGCTACCCTACACTGGGGGATGGGAAAAGGGGAATAAAGGTAAAGAGAAGGAGAGAGGGGGAATGCCTACAGGGCAGTCCTATACAATATCATAGGCGCTCGGCTAGGCCAGATGCTTTTAGAAAGGCCAAAAGCGCTTTCATTGCTTTCTGAGCCGTTTCTGAGCGAGAATCGACGACAAATCAAGGTCCTAAGCCGCTGCGGTGTTTCCCACAAGAAACGTCAGCCGCTGCTGATGGGTTTGCTTTACCGCGTTCACGACGACAGCGTAAGACGACGACAGCCCGGTCGCATTAGCAGAAGCTCGTTAGAATCACTTCTGACCAAACAACGCTACATATGCACTTTCTGGTTGCACAGCCTCCAGGATCGGCACACACATGCACACACACCGTCTGACTGCACTTCCCTCATGATGGGCCCACCGTGACGGACGGGCGCACAACGGACAAGCCTCGTCCTTAAGGTGCATCGTCCCTAAAAGTCATTTTGTTCTAAAGGGCCATAAACGTTGGACGCAATGATATGATTTAGAATTTTGCAGCAGATGGATGCCAGTGATATGGGTGTATAATTCTGTGGTGAATTTCATCACAATGTATATAGTGCATCCAAATGTAAATTAATAAACATTCTGTATGTTATGTATATATAACAGCGTTATTACATCTATATATGTTGGTAGAGGAATGTGAACGGAGGATTGGCGGGTTACCCTATCATATCCGAGCAAGCTCCCCTAACATCATTCACTTCGTGGCAGTGATTTTCTGTATTTATATGATCAATGCTTGCTGATGTAGATATTTTTAGATTATTTATAACAGAGAAATGAAATTTATAATAGAGAAATGAAACATTGAAATGAATGAAAGTTACATAATGTTAGCATGTGACACCTTCCTTGGCACTGGGATTAAGCTTCATATGCTTATTCACGCCTTCTTTACTTTTTTAACTTATATTTATAGGCACCTGGAGAAATTCGCCCATATTCAGAGCTAATTCGCTCACCCGAGCAAGACATCATCCGGCGTCTTTATTTCCTTTGTGTGCTTGAAACTCACTGGCGTGGACTTGGTAGGCGGGCTCGCTCGGCTTGTAGCGGTGTTCAGGACATTTAATGTCAGGTACACTTCCAGTGAAGAGAGAAGTTGTCGGCTGACTGCAACACTGGTGGGGCTTGACGCTAGCGAGATCCTTCTGAGTGTGGCTTAGCGGACGCAGCAATAATTTCTCAGAAGGGAAAAATAAAATTGACCTTTGTGGGCGTTCCTGACCGTTTGCTAAGGCATTTTCGCTTTACTTGATTTGTCGGGTTTAACGTCCCAAAACAAGGGTCTTTTCATGAGAAACTCCTTAGGGGAGGGCTCTGGAAATTTCAGTAATGGTCCTGAAGGACACTCAGTTAGGCGCAGGGTGTGTAGGGCACCTCCCTCGTCGGGAAAGAGAGCCCGGAGCTCTCCGCCGCTTCGCGGGCCTCCTGGAAAGCCCGAAGTTTATCTTCGGACTCACCAGGAGTTCGTCTGGAGCAAGTGTGACGTGACCGACTGGCTGCGCGTTAATTTCTCATCCGGGAGGATAAGTCTCGTCTGCCTAGATTAAAGTACTTTGTACGCTCCAATAACCACAGATACCAGGCTAGTTGGTGATACATATGTTCTAAGAACAACAGCACAAAAACCGAAGACATGGACCAGGAAGACACGGGACAGAGTGCTGACTTCAGCTAACAGTTTATTTTGGTTCAGCTTGCATATTTGTGGAGTACCCCTTCAATAACATCAAGATAAAGCCAAGAAAATTACACAACGGAAACGCCGCTGATACCTCAATCGCCACCGCGTCATTCACACAAGATCAAGCGATCACTCCTTAACTAGTGATACGTAACCATGTTCCTTCTTCGTGAGCGAAATAGAAGGAGCGCTGACGCATGATGAGCTCGCCCGGCTAATCTCCCGAGCTTCAATGATTTCACGTGCCGTTTTATTCCGGCATCTGCGCACCACGGAGGTTTGACCATAAAGCGGATTACACCCACAGTCTCGGCAGTGCAACGCCAAGTGACCCGACATCAGTCTTGTCAGGTTACAGTGGTGCTCCTTGTGTCTCATTTAATCACCTGCCGGTCTGGCCTATATACGTTCTCCCGCAGGATAGTGGAATGGAATACACCGCGTCATCCACGCAACCTACAAATGGCGGACGGTGTTGTTTCGTGCAACGGGAGGCAGGTTCATCAGTGTTTACTGCCTTGCATATCCGAGCTAATTTTTGAGGCACGGTAAAGACGACTTGCACGCCCGCGCAATTACCCACATTTTTTTAGATTGTGGGGAATCACGTGGCGATATGGGATGACGGTGACATTGCTTTTTTTCTTTCGCTGCGGTTTTTTCCTGGAACCTCACTGGGTTCTTAAGCCTCAGCAGCAGGCTTTCAGCCACTGCTGACAGGATGGGCATAGGTTATCCAGCTTTCGTTAGGCGTTGTACGTGAGCACTGAGGCTGCTCTCCACTCTATGAGCACAAGTGCACAGGACAAAGCAATAGCTCTATTTGTTAGTTTTGAGTGAGCCGATCTAAAAGGAAGTAGCGGTTTTTCTCACGTGGCTGAAATTCCCAGTAAACGTGCTCTTTCGAGACATACAAACGCAGATCACGAAATTTGATAAACATTTTAAGAGGCACCTCATGCGTAACGACCAAAGGATGCGGTGGGCTTGAAAGACCTTACAAAATAAGCGATACATTCTTCACGGAATCATCATCACGGCAGGTAAGAAAAACAATAAAATCATCAACAAAACGGTAAATCTCTGCGACGCAAGTGTTGATTGATTTGTGGGGTTTAACGTCCCAAAACCAGTTCTGATTATGAGAGACGCCGTAGTGGAGGGCTCCGGAAATTTCGACCACCTGGGGTTCTTTAGCGTGCACTGACATCGCACAGCACACGGGCCTCAACATTTCGCCTCCATCGAAATGCAGCCGCCGCGGCCGGGATTTGATCCCGCGACCCTCGGATCAGCAGCCGAGTACCTTAGCCACTAGACCACCGTGGCGGGGCACGCGACGCAAGTGTCTTTTAAGCGGTCAGACAACAGAATGACAACTTTTGAAGGTGTATATCGCTGAGCACTGGGGCGATACAGGAACTGATATATACGCCATATTTTTGCAAAAGCACGAAGTCACACCATTTCACATTAGTAGATTTCAAATAAACCAATAGCAATTCCATGAAGTTCGCCGTGCACAATCCAGTCACGTTTTGAAATCTAACTTCTCCATGAGCCTCGACGTATTCCAGCACGCTTGTCATTAACCCATCTTGAGATAATAAATAAAACAGATCTTTAATGCCTACAGAAAAAGCTGACGTGAGTCTGTTCCTGTCAGTATCTAAAAAGTGCGCAACCTGTTAAGATTTTTTTACCCTGATAGGGTCGTCAGTCTTTAGCATGGACAGCTTGGTTAGTGAAAACTTGGAAAGATGCTGCTGCCATGATCCGCGTTCAGAAGATATTACCCTCAGAGGACAGTCAACTTTATCAGCCTTAGCGGTAAAAACATATCTAGTGTCAGCTTCTTTGTGTTATCGATGGCGCTTTGTAAGCTCGTTGTAAGTAAATAATTGATCCGTATACCCGATATGGTCGTGTGGCCGGGGAGACTCGAGTGACGCGGTCGATGAGTCTCACGCCGCCTCGTGTGCGGTCTCGTTGAGATTCCGCAGGCCGCCCCCTGACCTGCCCATGTGTGCCGGAAACCATGCAATGGTGTGATCTCGAATGTTACTTCCGCCTAAAATTCGTAACGCCGTATTGCCTATGCCGCTTTTGGTGAAAGCTCTAGTGGCTTTCCTAGAGTCGCTGTATACGGTTTTGAAGATTGCGTCTTTGAGACCAAGTGCTATCACTGCTTGATCGGCTACCTTTGGTTACTAGGTGTAAAGAGTGAGTGAGTTTCGTGTTGGCCCATGTCTACCGATCACTGCTTCTGAGTAAGCCTGCTTTCCCGATATGTGCGCGGCATCCACGAAAGCTGTCACGTCGGAAAAGTTTGCCGCGTCTCTTGCGGGGGCGGGTCTTCTTCCTTAATTTTAGACGGGGTGTACGTTTCTTGGGAAGGCAAGCACTGCAATTCCTTCTCGCATGGCTTTAGGAAACCGAGATGGCTTCTTGCAAGCCAGCTTCTCATTTCGTGTCGCTGCCACCGGTGCTCCGGATGGCGATATCGTCTGCTCGTTTCCTGTGCTATTTCACCCAGGCGGCGCTCGCGTTTTCGATGTAGGCGAGAGTGCCGGAGGCCTGCGTACTTTATGTTGCCAGTGCACGTTAAAGAACCCCACGCGGTGAAAATTTCCGGACCCTAAACTACGGCGCTCTTCGTTCTATCTCTTTCAGTCCTTTTCGTCCACTCCCGTGGATGCTGAGCCGTGCTCCCGGCCTGGCCTATAATAGCTTCCTTTCCTTAAGCGAGCCACAATCATCAATGATCATCTGGCTATGGCCGGAGAGCTAGGGTGTGGGCAGTGGCTCGAGGGCAAGAACGGGTCCGCTTCTCGCACCAGCGTATCCCGAAACGTTTCTTTCTCTCCTTCATTTTCCGTCGTTTTTCTTCTTTCTCTGTACTCCCCAACGCACAATAGTTAGCCATGTTGCAGTGAGCTGACGTCAAGAATTAATATGGGTAGTGGTTCCTGGCGAAGAGCAGGCCTGCTTTCCCCACTTTCGTGACAGGTCGGAACACCTAAACCGTTCTAGTTGTTAAATGTGTTTTGGTCACATCTGACAGGAACTGCATGACTTTCACATTCGCAAAATGCATAATATACGGCGTGTAGGCAATGCGCCCCACCGCGGGAAGTAGCCGCCTCGGTGGTGCAGTGGCTATGGTGCTCGGCTGCCACCCAAAAAACACGGGCCGGCCGCAGCGGTCGTTTTTCCACGCAGGCGAAAATGCCAGAGGCCCGTGTACTGTGCGTTGTCAGTGCATGTTAAAGAACCCCAGGCGGTGAAAATTTCTGTAGCACTCCACTACGGCGTTCCTCTTCTATCTCTTTCAGTCCCTTTCCCCTACCCCCACAGAAGTTTAGCCGAGCTCCCGACATGGACTGCAGAAAGAGCGTCCTTTCCTTAACCGAACCGCAATCATTATCATCATCGCCACGGGGGTTTAGTGGCTATGGTACTCGGCTACTGATCCAAGGTCCCTGGATCGAAACCCGATCGCGGCGGCTGCATTTCGATGGATCCGAAATGTTGAGGCCCGTATACTGTGCGTTGTCAGTGCACGTTAAAGAACCGCACGTTAATGAACCGAAACTTCCGGAGCCCTCCGCTATGGCGGCTCTCATAATCAAGTCGTGGTTTCGGGAGTTTAAGCCAAAAACTGAGTAATAAAAAATAGAGCAGGCAATTGTGCTCGCCATTGTAGTTGGCATAGTGAAGTGCAAGTTCGCATGTCTATGTTGTATGATTGAAACCACACACAGGGCAGCTTTTTGATGACATCAGTAAGTTTCTGAACCACTGCCTCACCTCTGGTATTTCAAGCGTCGCTGAGGGTTCTGAGTATAGAGGCATATGAGAAAGAAATTACTCCATCTCCCACTAAAGGGGTCCATGAGGCGATGCGAAGCAGCACGGGGGGTGCACACCGCGTTTGTATCGGTTTGACTAGGTGTCGCGTTGGCATTGGTTCGACGCTTGCAGGCGCTGCCTGCGACAGGTTTGTCTCTCGCGGGCGAGGGCGCATTTTCGTTCCTTGCGAGCTGGTAAAGCGTTCATCGAAGAAAGAGCGTTTCGATAGTCAACGCGCGCCGTTCGGAGAGGAGGAATGTCGAGAGGAGAGGAGGTGAGACAAGGATTGGAGGCGGACGAGGATGCGCATGCGCAGTGCGGTTGTGGACGCCGCACTTACTGTCATTATGTACTCAAGTATGAATATCGCAAATGCTTCCTGCGGAAGGTAATGTGGAATAACATTTTGTGAAAGGGAAAGCCTTGTGCTACAAACGACTGGATGCTAAGTAACGCTTTCATAAACTGTAAAGATCGTGTAGAAATGCAACAGATGTACACAACGCGTAGATGCTTTTAAGCCTCAAAACTCGGCAATATGCCTAACTCACCCAGTGAGCCTGTATCTGAGTGGTGTCGACCTAGGTTCTCGAGATATTAATGAGAGCCTGGTTCCGTCCTTGTATTTGATGAGATATAGTTGATAGAACTTGTTCCGAGCAAGAATGTTGCATTCGGAACACAAGCGCTTTGGCATACCTGCGGTGGTGAGTGATAATGCATTGTGATTTATGGTGCAATCGCCAGGCAAGCCCGATAAATAATCACGAGGGTTGTCCTACCTTTTCCTTAGGATAAAGGCTTAGAAGTTGTTAAAGAATAGAAATGTGCATTGGTGTAAAACAGTCGTTGTAGAGCACACCACACACAGTTAATGTATCAATAAAACATTGAAGGAAACATGCAATGGCAAGGACAAAAAAAGCACAAATTATGCAGGGACATGGTAGTATAAATGTACATGTTAAAATTGCGACTACATCGAAGTTGTGGTGTTGAGCAAAATACAACCTACAGATGTATAACGCACGATACATGTTAGTGCAGTTGCAACGATATCTTGCAAATGCCCTTTAAATTTCCACGTGAAATGCCCCTGCTTCTCGTCCACAGTCCTGCAGCTACTCTTGCGCCGGTAACGTGTCATGCAGCAAATCATTGGACACTTTGACATTATTAGAAGCGACACAACGATTGGAAGCACCGAAGCATTGCCAATTGAACAAAAATTGCTCTTGTTTACATTACAGCTGACTAATGTTCCTTCTTTCAGCCGTAAAAGTGGTTCTGCATCAAGTTCACTGGGCCTATTCATCGGCATTGCAATTTCACACTGATGGCAAAATGGTAAAAAAATAGAAGGATGACAGGCATAAAAATTAACCAGTCCAGTAGGTAGAAATTTTATTGCAGAAAAATATGTTGTGAGGTTAAGTTTCATCCTGAGAATAAGCTCCTCGCGTACTCCATTGCTCTGAGCATGAGGCGGCCATCTTTGGGAAAGTGACGCACAGCGCAGCGCTGCATTGTAAAGAAAAAAAAATTAAACATTAATGAAACCAACAGACATCCTTCTGCAGGCAAGAGAAGCGTCATATATTACTGCAAATGTGTGTGATTGAAGAAAATTCCAGGAAAGGGCTGGTGAATTCTCGGGAGCATGCATTGGTAGCTAGAGCAGGAGTTTTTGCGCCACGCATGAAATTTTTTATTTTGAGAGCATTATCATGAAGCAATGGGAGATACGGGAGAAACATAGAACCAATTTATTCTTACCTAAGAAATACAACTGACATGCACTGGACTCCAGATAGTAATTGGTTAAGGTGGTTAGTTGGGCATATTGGCACAGCGCAAAGGCACACACGAGGACGAAGCGACGGGATGGGAACAAGCGCCACACTATCAACAACTTTATTTTGAAATAAAAACAAACTATTGCACATTATAATAAGAACACTTGTAATACTTTATTTCTGCGTCAAAAATACAGCGACAGGGGAGCTGCAGAAAAAAACGTGTCATAGACAGCTTGCTAAGGCGCAGCCCCTAAAATACGAATACAAAGCGACAGTGAAAGGCAGGTCAAAGCAAAACGGTCATACACATACGACTTCTCGTTAGAAATAACCACTGTAAAGGAAAACAGGAAAAAATGAGGAAACAGTGCCGTGTACACTTTGCACAGTCAGCGTAACTTGCCTCATCCTCCTCCTCCTAATAATATCAATTATACTAATAATAATAATATTCTTAAGACCACCATGTCTCAAATAAAAGCACAAATAAAATCACAAATACAAAGGAGGGAGAAACATCCTGTTTTCATTTTGCCAACCTAAGGTATGTTTGGGCTATATCAAACCAAAAATATATTTCGGGGTACATCTTTATACATTGAATGCCGCGCCATGCTCCGTGAAGGAACTGCGCGCCGCTCGGAAGGACCTTACGCCTCACCACTTCATCTGGTACCGAAGACGACCGATGGCTGGCGACCCTGTGGAGATTACCGTGCCCCTAACGCCCGCACCGTCCCCGATAGGTACCTGGTTCGTCACATACAGGATTTTACCCACCGCTTACACGGCAGTACAGTCTTCTCGGTTGTTGACCTAGTAAAGGCGTACACCCAAATTCGTGTCAACACTGACGACGTCCCAAGGACCGCAATCACCACACCCTTCGGCTTATTTGAGATCCCGTTCATGAGTTTCGGCCTCCGGCATGCGGGACTAAGCTTGCAATGCTTCATCGACGACGTCGTTCACGGCCTAGACTTCTGCTTCATCTACCTGGCCGACTTTCTGATATTCTCTCCAAACAAAGCGGTCCACCGCCAGCACCTTCGTCAACTTTTCGAGCGCCTAAATGACCACGGCTTACTCATCAACGTACAGAAAAGCATGCTCGGAGCCCCCGTCGTCACCTTTCTTGGGCATCAGATCTCCTCGGAAGAAACTAGACCCTTGCCTGACCGCATCCTGGCCCTTCAACATTTCGCTCAGCCTACCACAGCAAGGGATCTTCGCCGTCTCCTAGGCATGCTGAACTTTTACAGGCGCTTCGTGCCTAAAGTAGCCACATATTAGGCCCCTCTCCACGATGCGGTGGCTAGCCTATGAGGAAACCAGTCTGTCACTTGGACACCACCTTTAATACAAGCTTTCGAAGCATGCAAAACTGCCCTCTCCAACGCCACTCTGCTCTCTCATCCCAAGCCAGAGGCCCCCTAGGGCTCTTCACCGACTCCTCTAGTACCGCTGTTGCAGGCTCTCTCATGCAGTACGTGAACGAAGGCTGCTGCCCGTTGGCGTTCTTTTCGAAGAAACTTTCCCGCGCAAGGACGCCCTCGTCCTCTGGCAGCATCGCCGATGCAACTTCGGCCCCTATGGAGCTTACTTGGCCAGCCTACTACAGAGAGCTCCTTGCCATCTAGGAAGCGGTCCAGCACTTTCGCCATATCCTCGAGGCACAGCACTGCACCATCTACATCGACCACGAACCTATAACTTAGGCTTCCTTCCACCGCCGCGAAAAACTTCCACCGGTCCAGCAGAACCACATCACCTCAGCGCAAAAGACAACAAACACATCAGCGCGAAAGACAATGTGGACGCCGACGCACTCTCGCGCGTCTCCGCTGTAGAACTACCACCGTGACGACTGACGCCCTTGCCGACGCTCAGAAGATGGACGCCGAACTCCAGCAACTCCTCGAAAATGGCTCTTCTCTTCGATTTCAACAAGTTGCAGTTTCTGGGTCGATGGACACCCTGTACTGCGACATATCCACCGGACGGGTGATACCATATGTGCCTTCGCTGCATCGCCGTAGCTTCTTCATCCAGTTTCACAACCTCAGCCATCCCGGCATTCGAGCTTCTACGCGCCTTGTGACTGACCGTTACGAGTGGCCCTCAATGCAGCGTGACTGCCGCACCTGGGCGCGCTCGTGCATCCACTGCCCATGCGCCAAAATCACTTGGCACGTCGATTCGCCGCTCGGGACATTTCCCCTGCCGTCGGAATGGTTTGAACATGTCCACATCGACATTATTGTTCCCCCACCACCAGCCGGATCTCACCGCTAGTTCCTCACTGCCATTGATCGTTTCACCCGTTGGCCCGAGGTATGGCCCCTCGAAAGGATTACGGAAGAAGACGTCGCTTCGACCTTCTTCTCTAGCTGGATTTGCCGCTTCGGCATTCTTCTTCGCGTCACAAGCGATCAAGGACAGCAATTTGAATCACAAATGTTCAGCGTTCTCGGGCTCTCCACTGGGTTCGAGCATTTGTGAACCACGAGTTACCACCCTTGCTCGAACGGGATGATTGAGCGCTTCTATTGACACATTAAGGCAGCGATCATGTGCCACCCTAACTCATCCTGGCTCGTGGCTCTCCCAGCTGTCGCTCTCGGTCTGCGTGCCACCTTCAAACCAGACGTTCAGGCCACGCCTGCAGAACTTGTCTAAGGGGACTGCTTTGTCTACCTGGAGAATTTCTCTCCGATTCAACTCACGATATCACTGGCTCCGACCCGACAGACTCCGTCGCCCGGCTGCGTCGCACAATGGGCCCCTGCGCCCAACGCCAGCGGCACATCACACCAAGCCGACGCCGTTCGTAGTCAAGGACTTGGCGACGCGCTCGCACGCCTTCCTCCGCGACGACACTGTGCGCGCGCTTTTCTGGCCACATTACAGCAGACCCTACCTAGTCGTCCACCGCGACGACAAAAACTTCATCTGCGCGTTAACGGTAACGACGTCCGAGTGAGACTGACCGGCTGAAGCCAGCATACATTGCTTCCGAAGAATCGGGAAACACCAGAGCAGCCACAGACGTCTACCCCCAACCGCCGACATCGCAGCCTGCCCCAGGCACTACTCGCTACGGACATCGGGTACGCGTCCCGGATTTCGCAACCCGTGACGGCTCTCCACTGCGCGGGGGGGGGGGGGGGGGGGGGGGTGATGTGGCGACATGCTCTGCACCTATTTCTGCGCGGCCGTGTCATCCAGCGCAGCCGAACCCGTCTACACGCAGCACCGCGTGTCCAATAAAATACAGTGCTACCGCAGCGTCACTGGAGGTGGGCGTCACCGACGGTGTGTCTACATAGGCATTTATTTGTGGGCTTAACGTACCGAAACCAGCTCTGATTATGAGAGACGCCATAGTGGAGGTCTCCGGAAATTTTGACCACCTGGGGTTCCTTAACGTGCACTGACATCGCACAGTACACGGGCCTCAACATTTGGCCTCCAGAGAAATGCAGCCGCCGCGGCCGGGATTCGATCCCGCGACCCTTAGATCAGCAGCCGAGTACCATAGCCACTAGACCACTGTGTCTACATAAGCAGGCTGCCCAGATTGGAAACTCTTCTTCTTACTTTTCGTTACCCGGACGAGCATAATCTCGGTATGCTCGTCCGCGGCAGTTGTAAACGGAATGAAGCCGTTGTTACGTTATTATGTGGGATCCGTGCTTCGACAGACCCGGCATCCCACATATTTATATCTTGTGGGCTCAGGGCCGCTGGTACTGAGCCTCTGGCCAGCTGAGGTTCCCACAGATGAGCACAAGAGCCATTGAAACAACGTCCTCTACTACTCCGAAGCCTAACACCGACTCCCCGGATGCCGCTCCGTGCGCTCAACCCGAAGCCGGCGGTGCGCGCGACGTGCTAGCGTATTTGACAGTGATGAGAGATGGCGGAGGCATGCAGCCGAATTCCCATACTGCCCTCGGGGTAGTATGGGAATTCTATTTTCCGACTTATTTGTATTTCTCTGCTTCACACTACCCTATGCATGAGCGCCAGAGGTATGTTTTTCACAGAAAATACTGTTGTTACTTGATCACCACGCACGGCCCTGACTGCGAGCCTTGGCAGCGGCCAAATATGCCTATGGTGGGAAGCATTGCATAAACTACCGCGATCGGTTCCCTGGAAGTTCGCCGACGGTAGCCATGGTGGACGATACTGTCTGTGTCGAAGCGGTCGCTGGCCTTTGACACGCTGTGACCCTGCATGGAACGTTGTCGGTGACGACTCTGGTGGACGAAAATGGCTGTTCCGGGAGAGTCGAAGCTGCCTCTCACGTTTTTCCCGTCGCAGTACTGAATGCAGGCCGGCCTGCCTATGGGCTTTCTCTTGTGGGTGGCCCAGGTTGCGTGGAAGTCGAAGGTCTCGGCTGCGCCGTAGCTTGTCTCGGAGATCATCCAGAAAGGTCTACGGTGGGCGGCATTGACTGTGTTGTAGTGGTCGTTGTCGATAGCACTGCCACTTCTCTTGCGGAGTTCGACAAAATATGTCCTGCGGGCGGCATTCGATGTGTTTTAGGGAACGGACGTATTGCTTACGACCTCTCCACCGCAGGGGGTTTGCCTTTTTCACGAAACAGACCCTATCACTCATGCCACAACTGCTCTCTGTGCGACGGTGTGGTGGTCTCCTATATGTCACGGTCAAGGCGGCCAGAACTGGTACAGGTGTGCGCCGCAGCTTGCACTTTCGCACTCCCAACCCATTCGGCACAAGGGGTTCAAGCATAGCGAAAGAACCGCACCTTAGTACATGGTCACGTTCGGCTGAGTCGGGAAAGCCACTATTGGGGCACTCGCGCTGCATGGAGTGGTCACTCAGAATAATGGTTGTTTTGACGCTCATAACCTTCACTTCCTTGACGTTAGCTGGTGATGGCCTCAATTCGGAATCCATGACATTTGCTACCGATGACGGCTAATGGATTCGGGCTTCGAAGAGGAGTTTAATGTCGTGGGATTTCACGAAGTCACTATCCCCACAATCGACTGACGAGTGTACTGTTGCACCGCTAGGTGGCTCTACCGGGTCGGAAAGCATCTGCTTCGTCTTATGCGCGAGAAGTGTGTAAGGTGTAGTACACCTTACTGCACCTACAACTTACTGCACCTTACACCTGCCGTTTTGCACAATGCTACGGTACCTCCACTGGCAGCAGTATATTATGCCGTAATTTGGTAGGATTTCGCAGAAATTCGGTAAAGTTTAATTGATAAGTTTATGTCTAAATGATGCTCTTGTGTAACGTCGTGGCCTACGTATAAGAAAAGAGTAATATATTGGAAACTTGACTGGAAGAATTTGATTTCGTCGCCCCAGCTTCTCTGTCGCCTATAGTCTTGCTTTCCGTCTACTTTAGCATCCACTGCGTCCATCTAATACATCATCGGTCAACTGACCTCAGAATACGGCTTGTCCTCGTTCATGTTTTCTCTTAACGTCGGCTACGGCATGGGCTACCCCTGTCTGTAACTTCTCGCACTCTCCTGTTTTCTTCTTAATGCCTCTTAAGATGCCTTTTCATTCGTCACCCTCTGTCTAGTTCTCAAAGGGCCCCTAAACTACCCCCGGCATTTTTTAAAATATTCCAAGTTAACACGCGCATCGAGTTGAGAATGCCGTCACGATGAACGATGCCAAACGCGGCAACGCTACGCGCCGCGGACACGCACAAACTCGAAAAACAATCCCGTGCGCCTCTCCGGGACATCAAAGTGGCTTTGGTGAAGTCAGCAGAGGTGAACTCCGCTGATTGGTCGAAGAGAACTTCGACTTCCAGTTAAACGAGCGCTCCCTGCCTGTCTCGTCGCGTGTGGTTGCTGTTCGCGTGTGCGAGCTTGTCACGTGACATTCGAAGGAGCACACACGGACGTGATTGGTGATTGTGTTTCGGTTAGGAAAGGACGCTAATTTCTGCAGGCCATGTAGGGAGCACGGCTAAGCGTCCGTGGGGTTGGGGGAAAGGGAGTGAAAGAGATAGAGAGGAGAGAAAGGGCGTAGTGGAGGACTCCGGAAATTTACACCACATGGGTACCTTTAACGTGCGCTGAGAACGCACAGTACACGGGCCTCTGCCATTTTCGCCTCCATCGAAAATGCGACCGCCGCGGCCGGGATCGAACCCGCATTTTTTTTTTTTATTTTTTTGGTGGCAGCCGAGTACCGTAACCACTACACCACCGCGGCGGACTCGCGGAGGAGGTGGCACCGGAAAGCGGTCGGTGCGGCCGGCGCGTTGCGCAGGAGAGCGAAACAAGCAAGCGAAAAATTTTAGTAATCAAACGCGTGTAACTTCGCTATTGCGGCACGGTTTCGAAAAATTCTTACGGCTACGAGTTCGTTGCGGACGCCGGCACAGCAGCAACATACCAGCTAAACTTTGACCTCTGGGTGGTTTAGGGGCCTTCAAACATCCTGTCCTGGAGGAAAATTGAGAAACGATTTTTTTCTTTGGCGAGTTGCGTTTGCATTGGGTCACGGGCTTTGCCAACGACATATCTATAGTTATTGTGGAAATATTCTCGTACAGGCATTTCGAGTCTAGTAGCTTTGAGTGAACACATATCCCAGTTCCTTTGGTGTTGTCGAAGCTTCTGGTCCTTATGTTGGAATGAAACGCTGTGAGCTCATTCGCATCTGTAAGTATGAAGGTGAATGATAGTTTCACAAAACGATGTTGGGCGAGATGTTGCATAACTATGAAGCAGAGAAATAAAAGCGCACGAACAACACTCACGGAGAGAAGAAGGCGCGCGAATTATTAGACGAAATCCGTATCGGTAGGAGGGCCCATGAGTGCATTAATGACCCATCTGTCAATCTTAGGAAATTAGAGATAAAGTTTCCAGAGTGTTCGTTGTAATGTATCTTTATGTCAGATGACAGTAACAGTAGACTGAGAATGCGTCTGTTTGTGCATATATTTTTTGGAGTAGCCAAAATTAAAGTAACGTGAAAGTGAGCGCTTGTCCTGTGTTTCCTTCAATCCGTGAGTGTGGTTCGCGCTCTTTTATTTCCCTGGTTAGCAGTGAGGGAGAATCGAGAACTAGAGCGGGCTATGAACAATATTAAGCGAGAAGTACATGCCAGTACTTGCCTTAAGCACATCATTCTTTCGAAAACTCATTGTGCAAGATATCATCTCTGATGTGCAAACTCGAAAGCCAATTTAAACTGTGGCTTTATAATCAGGCCACTGGTAGTTGTGCAAAATTAGCATTATTTTTTTCCTCGAGCTATTGGCTGCACTTAAATTAAAATTACTCACCTGAACCAGTCCCATTATCTCGCTCCAGCTGAAGCTGTGCTGTGCTTGCATTTCCTGAAGCGAAAAAAAAGACAACAAAAACCGTAGCCAGCGCTGAGGTTGGAGGATATTTCTGATCTCCTAAACGTAACCGGTAACCAGTAAAAGGAACCAGTAAAAAGACGGTACTCAGTAATGCAGGGCTCGAAGAATAATAAATTATGGCTGATTGCAATGCCCATGAACGCGTAGTTTCGGCGCAGGTCGTTCGGTACTTTGATGTGGGAGTATATGAGGAGAATGCCCAAGGTCAGCGTTTAAAAAATGGAATGGGAGCGTTACCGTACTACGTTCTCACTGAAAAATGATTGTAGGGCGCCACCATCTCCCCTTAAAGCCGCCAAAGCCTTCTGCTTGCCGGAGCAGCTGCTACGGCTGAAAAGCTCATGTGCACGTGCCTGGGAATTTATGTTACGTGCGCAAAAGATGAACCAAAATTTTTCTAGTAATATATTTTGCAGACATACTAAAGGGAAGTCTAGCGCTGCGGTCGCATACGTACAATGCGAACACTGGGTAGTGCATGGAATTGTAAGGTCTTCGTGGTCGCGGGTGGAAACGTTGTGTCGGCTTTGTGTATTGCTGTCTCGTAGATGGCGCGAGTGAAATTGCTGCAATTTTTCCATAAGCGATGAAGGTAGCGGCTGTAATGCGCACTTTACTCTTGGCATCGTGCGGTCGCTCTTAGAAACGATAGTGTTTCTTCGCCTAACTAAACGCAACATATTTTCTCTATATGTCTGTCTGTCACTCGATTCAACCGTCCGGCCAACACCGATTCAACCGGGTGGCAAAAGCCAACGGAGCTACTAGCCCTGGCGGCAAGGGGATATACATGTTAATATTACACAGCGCAAAGGAAACCTCAGGCCTGTTTGAGGCAAACTATATGTATGTAACAGTGATGCACAGCGTTCATTTAATGAAGGATACACGTGTCACTGGTGTATGCGTTAGTAAATGAAAGTCAACATGCTTTAAATAGTGCCGAAGAGATGTTACGCGTTAAAAAGTTACTGGTTAAAAGGTTCCAAAAGAAGCGCGAGAGCAGGACAAACGCGGCAAATTTGAATTCATTCAGCATAAGCTGCATTGCACCCATCAGGGAAGGATTGACAGGGGAGGCGAAGACGGCGGGGATAGGATAGGGGACAAGAGAGGGTCTTACGTGTCATGTGTGGCAGACGACTACCGTCTTTCGACGTCATTTGCAGGGACGCAAGCAGGTGTGCGGTAAGTATTTATGAGCGTTATTGGGAAGGATGAGATGACGCGCCGTTTGTCTCTCTGTTGTGTTTCTTTTCGGCCAAACAAAAAATTTGCATTAGCAGTGTTCTTTGGCATAACATTACAGGTATTAACGCCGCATTTCACGATGATTAGCTATGTATTTTTGCTGCTCCTTTCTCTCCTTTTGTTTTGTATCAAACGCGAGAGAAACTGCAATCGCGGTGCCGCTTTCACGACGGACATTGATTCCTTGTGACAAGGACGTTCGCCTGTTTATTAAGCGCGAAGCTGTTTAAGGTTTTAAATGCGAAGCATTTCTTAGCGAACTTCGGCGAGTTTGAGCGTATCTATCTATCTATCTATCTATCTATCTATCTATCTATCTATCTATCTATCTATCTATCTATCTATCTATCTATCTAGCCACCTACAATTTTGTGCTCTCCTGGCCGTTTCGCTAATCGTATGTTTACGAAAATTGGTATTCCACATCATGACTACATGACGAACATAAATGACAGGTCTTAACATGAAAATCATGATATGCATGTCATGAGCGGCATGATTTACATGCCACGGTCTTAGGGCTTCCCTGGCCGTTTCGCTAATGGGATGTATGCTAAAATTGATATGGCACAACATGACTGCCTGACGAACAAAAATGGCAGGTCATAACATGAAACTCATGATACGCATGTCATGAGCGGCATGATTTACATGCCACGGTCTTAGTGCTCTCCTAGCCGTTTCGCTAATGGGATGTATGCGAAAATTGGTATTGCACATCACTGCCTGACGAACATAAATGGCAGGTCATAACATGAAAATCATGACATGCGTGTCATGAGCGACATGATTTACATGTCACAGTCTTGGTGCTCTCCTCGTCCTTTCGTTAATGCGATGTATACAAAAATTGGTATGCCACAATATGACTGCACGGCGAACATAAATGACAGGTCATAACATGAAAATCGTGACATGCATGTCATGAATAACATGGTTTACATGCCACGCGTTTCGTTAATGGGACGTATACGCAAATTGGCATGCCACAACATGACTGCATCACAAACATAAACGACAGGTCATAACACGAAAATCGTGATATGCATGTCATGAGTGACATGATTTACATGCGACGGTCTTGGTGCTCTCCTGGCTGTTTCGTTTATGGGATGTATACGAAAATTGGTATGCCACGACATGACTGCATGGCGAACATGACTGACAGGTCACAACATGAAAATCATGATACGCATGTCATGGGCGACATGATTTACACGCCACGGTCTTTGTGCTCTCTTGGCCGTTTCGTTAGTGGGATGTCTAGGAAAATTGGTATGTAACAATATGACTGCATGACGAACATAAATGACAGGTCATAACATGAAAAGCATAACAAGCATGTCATGGCCGGCATGATTTACATGCCAGGCGTTTCGTTAATGGGATGTATACCAAAATTGCCATGGCACAACACGACAGCATGATGAACGTAAATGACAGGTCATAACATTAGAATAATGACACGCGTGTCATGACCGCCATAATTTACATGCCATGGTCCTGGCGCTATACTGCCGTTTTGTTAATGGGATCGCTCCGTCTACTGACCAGAGGGCGCTACTTAGCTCTCGTCGGACGGCTCAGTCGCGCACGGTGGAAACCGAGGCGACGGCGACACGCGCGTTTCTTCGCTGCTTTCCGGGCGTGCTGCGAACCACACGAACGCTCGCGGCGTCGCCCTTTGGAACAGTTTGCCGCAGGTTTGGAGCGCGCGTCTCAAAGGAAATAAAACGAAGGAAGGTAGGACGGGCGGTCGCTGGAGACGCGCATCGCGTTCGCGTATTTCCCTGCCACAGTCTGCCCAATTTTGCTTCTTCTCTCCGCCAGGCAATGCATTCTGGCGCTGATGTCGCACATGGAAAACTCGACTGCACGGAGCCTATACGAAAATTGGTTTGGCACAACATGACTGCATGACGATAATAAATGACAGGTCATAACATGAAAATCGTGACATGCATGCCATTAGCGGCATGATCTACATGCCACTCGTTTCTTTACAGGGATGTATACCAAAATTGCTATGGCACAACACGACTGCATGACGAACGTAAATGACAAGTCATAACGTGAGAATCATGACATACGTGTATGAGCGGCATGGTTGACATGCCACAGTCATGGTGCTCTTGCGGCCGTTTCGTTAACTTCATATGTACCAAAGTCGGTATAGCGAGACAACAATGCAAATCCATTTTACGTTCCTTATGCGTGCTTCACAGTTCCTTGATTCCCACTGCACGTGGGATCTGCCAATTTTTTTCTTCTTGCGTCCGCATCACTGGAACGACCTCGCAGCACCTGCGACACTTGAATCGCCGCGCCTAATTATCACACCGCTATGCCCAGATGCGCAACACCTGGCATCACTTCGCTTCGCGATCGTGACGTCATACAGAGTCGCACATGCGCAATAGCAGCAACATTGCTACAGCTGCACTAAGTCAAGCACGGCCCGGTACAGAAGCGCTTTTCTTTCGCTCCGCTGCCGCTACAGCTGGTGTGACGTCACGTTCGATAGCGTATCGGCCAGTTAAACCGACAGCGTGCCATGCTCCCAGTTCAGACAAATTCAACGACGTTCTAGCCGTGCCCAGCGCGCTATTGGCCCGCATCTCTGTGCTTTCGCGTTATGCAACCTGGCGGGAGGTGTTCTTCAGACTTTAATTTATTATATGTTTATTAATTTTATAGTTATTTATTTACATCGCAGTCTGGAGCATACATCACACATCGAGTGCAGACGAAAAGTCATAAAGCGCTACACTAGGTACACGACCTCACAATGAACTCCTATGTTCTACTGTGGAGGGAAAATACCGTCTTAGCCCATGCCAGTTATAGTATCAAATGTTCATTCAGTTTTTTCAACACTAAATATCCTGGAAGGATCGGCTAACATAATGCACTTATCTAGACAATTCACGCGTGCTAAAACTTATTTGAGAGTCAGAAGTATTAATGCATTGTCACAAAAGAGTGTCCACTTCGTAGAAGAAACCGGCGTCAAGTTAGAGAGGGAGCGCCGAAAACAAGAAAGAAAGGAAAACGACGCGTGCGGACGCGATTCAGGACGTCTAAGGACGCCGCAGCTCTCCGAAGCCTAGGCGGAGAGTTTCTTTAATGACACGGAAAACTGTAGAATGCGGCGCTCCGTGATAGAAACACAGCTGGTGATCATGCGAGACTGACGGAGAGAGAGAGAGAGAGAGGAGGCGGAGATTTCGCGCCGACGCTCGCCACGACGAGTGAGCGAGAAAGAGCGCCGCCCAAGCGGGGAAGTTGCCAGTCGAATAAAAAATGTTCCCCGAGCTGTGAGCGCGCTTAGATCACGTGACCCGTGCCGAATCTCGGAGAATGACTGCAGAAGAGTCGACCACGGGCTGTGAGCAGCAGTTTTTAGTCGTATCAAACTCAGTGATAAATAGATAGCAGTAAACGTCCCTGCTCCACGAGCCAACCGATACGCCCGGCCTGCAAGCTTCATATTGACGAGGCACTTCGGGTAACTCTTGTGAATAGGACTATCTGTGTTTTATACTCGGTCGTAGTCCGTGAGCTTGTACTTTCGGTGTTGTTTTTGTGCAACGTTGTAGCCCCTCTATGTTTGCATCCTGAAGGGCCGTGTTTGTGCGTCTTTTTGTTTAACTGCCTCTTGAATGAGAATATGTTTGTGTGCCGAAGGGACCTAAAACTTAATTGTCCAATCTTCTGTGGGATCATTTCCGGGGAACTGATACGTCGGTTCTTCGAACCTTTGCCGGCGATTGCGTTCCGTGTCCCACAGCTCAGGATCGGTGACAGGAATATGTATTAAAATTCTTCAATTGCGCTATCTGATCATTTCAACGCCGACCATGCTCTCCAAGCAGGTGTAATGTCACCTCGCTAAGCGGGGGCAAATCCTGCTTCGCCACTGACCAAACAGGTACCTGGTCGCTCACCTCAGGCCAGGGATTTGATTGATTCATTGGATTTTACGTCCCAAAATCACCATATGAATGTGAGAGACGCCGTAGTGGAGGGCTCCGGAAATTTCTACCACCTGGGGTTCTTTAACGTGCACTGACATCGCACAGCACATGGGCCTCAACATTTCGCCTCCATCGAAATGCAGGCGCCGCGGCCGAGATTCGATCAAGCGAATGGGTCCGGCCAGGGAGGGGAATAATTTATGAGGCGATGCTAAGCTTCCTAACCGGTCGTGGTAATGTCACCCCGTAACGCGACGGCGGACATTTGACAGCGCCGTCTAGCCTACCCGGTTCTTGATTTCGCATTGAACGCCTCCGAAGATGCGACCGCCGAATCGCGGCTCAACGGCAACGTTTCTCCTGTATGACAGCATGTAAAAAATAATAATGCCTTCGGGCACCACCGCCAGCGCTGCACCCACGTCTGCCATCATAATTTTTATGCGATTTTGCAAAGAACGCTACCTTCTGCAGTGCCTCGAGGGAGCACGGCGTAGAGTCCTTGGGGCTAGAATGAAAGAAAGAGTAGAAAAAAGAAAGGGGCCATATTGGAGGGCTTCGGTAATTTTCACCACCTGGGGCTAAACTGTTTAACGTGCACTGAGAATGCGCAGTACACCGACTGCTATAAAATTTTCGGATATCGAAAATGCTGCTGCCTCGGCAGGATTAGCCTGCCAGCCCACGATAGCGAATAGAATCTGCGCACCTCTTCTTCACCCAAAAGGACATTAAAGGGGCGCTGACACAAACATTTTCTCTCTGCTGTCTTGTTGCTGCAATACGACGTAGCTGGGGACCTGGTAGCCATAACCACGACAGACCGGCTGTGCCATAACGCGGCGCATCGAGTGCTCCAGCGCGCGACAGATAATTTACCGCCTGTCTTTTCCCTGGCAGTTTCAGTTTTGGTTTGGCAGAGCTGCAAAAACGACACGACGCCTGTAGGCGCCTTATGCAACCGGTGCCATATAGCGCTCGCAATGGGTAAACAAGTTCGATCACGTGAGCACACATAACTGTGACGCACTGCCACACGACATGCGACGTGTGCTCGTTTTCTTTCGCCTGTCGCAGGTCCTATCATCGTACTTCGGTAGCGAGTATTTTTCTTGAGGCCTGGCGTCGCCGGTACGTCATGATTTAAGGCTGCAGCGCTCGGAGCTCGGATGTCGTGGTGACGTCGCAGAAGTTGGAGGTCCCCTCCGGGTCACCTTTGGTATTGTCATATCCACGAAGTGAATGATGATGATGGGGCGAAGCTCCGGAGGTACATCGGTAAACCGTGAATCCTCCGTACATTTTGCCCACTCGATCATCAATTAAAGACGTGACAAACATGGTATATACATAACGGAAACATGGTATATGTATCCACGGATTAAATGCGTTCACAAACTTTTGCGCAGGGGTCCGACGATGAAGCACACAAGGACGCACGAACCCCGCCTTTAAGATGTCCATGTACTCTCTGTCTCAGCAGACGTTAAAGGCGCCCAGAAACTCTTCCAATGAGTCAAACTCTCCCCTCTCCATCGCGTCGTGCATTTCTTCGTAGCGCCTTCGCAGTTGCTCTCGCCGCGCTTTCTCTGCTTCGTCTTCGGTGAAAGGGAAGGGCACAACTATCTTTGTTTCGTTACTGGGCATGAAGGGGGCGCCGAACCTGCACTTCAGTTCCCTCCTATTCAATGAGAGCACGCGTCGGAGCGAGCGCGGGAGCGAGGGTCTCCTATCACACTAGCATAGGAATGGATGGATGGATGGATGCTATGAGCGTCCCCTTTGTAAAGGGGCGGTGACATGTGCGCCACCAGGCTCGTAAGAAAATTTAAGAACTTTTTTTTCTCTATTTAAATTGTCCCCATGCCTTTTCAATCTACTTCAATCACATCGATCATACTATAGCAAAAACGGAAATTCATAGCCCAGTTCTCTGCCCCTTATGACAGAAAGTCCATAGATTTCCCTATGATTATTTTTGTCCGTTCTATCTAGTTTTCTGCAACGAGTATTCTAACCGTCTCTTACTTATTTCAATCGCGGCTATGTTCAGCTTCCCGTTGTTCGCCCTAAAACCCAAGGCTTCATGTAGGGTGGTGCCCAAACGTACAGCTGGGTGGATATATCCGCATTCAGTCAGAACATGCTCCGTCGTTTCCCTATCTTCCTCACAGCATGTGCATTTTTCTTCTTCTTTACTGAATTTCGCTTTGTAAATACGCGTTCTAAGGCAGCCCGATCTCGCTTCAAACAGTAAAGCGCGTCCCCTTGAATTATTATAAAATGCCTCCCTCTTTATTTCGTTTTTGCCCTCTCGGTAGTTATTCAGAGTCGGTTTCTTTTTACATCGCTGCCCTCCGCAATGCAGTGAGCGCCGCAGCGCCATCTAGTAGGCGCTCCGAGTACTAGCGGTGGCTACGACGCAACGGCGGACAAGCCTACACCCTAAGGAGCCTCGTCCCTAAAAATACCCGCATTTCCCCGAAGGGGAGTATGAGGAAGTGTGAAGCACGGGGTGATGCTATGAGGGGGCGCGCGCGACTAAACTGCAGAGCCGAGCGAAGGAGACGGCAGCGAGAGAGCACGCGCCAGCCGACCCACGGAGGTCTGGCCGTTTTTAAGTGCAAAGCACTTTTAATGATGATGATGATTAAGTGTAATTAATGATTTAAAGTGTTGTCATGATGCATTTGTACACACACACACACATTTATATATGAAGTATTATTTATTTATTTTACACTTCGCGCTTTTCGTATGATGCATTAATGCACCTCGCGAGTGTGTCACACACGCACACACACTACACACGTCACTACAGATCAGCACCTATTCGGCGGCCGAGGGTGAGTGCAAACCTAACGGGGGGAGAGGCACACCAGCTGCGCGGAGAGGGTGCGAGGAGCCGGCGCGGCGCGCGCAGCCACGGCGCGGAGGCGCCAGCTGCACAACGCGCCGTGACGTGACATCACGGCGCGGAGAGCGGTGCGGAGCCGGCGCGGGGCGCGCGCAGCCACGGAGCGGAGGGCGGAGCGCGCGCAGTCACGTGGGGCGTGACGTCGCTGCGCCGTTGCTACTGACGCTCCTCTCCGCTCCTCGCGCCGTTGCTAGGGGAGAGGAGGAGGAGCGCGGATGCCGGCGGAGTTTTCGGGGTCGCTTAAGAAGTGCATTCGCACTTAAAAAATGCTGGAGTGGCAACGCCTGCTGAACCTTACCGCTATGGGTGAAGCCGGCGTTTGCCTCTGGTTCAGCCCTAAAAGCTTGCCAAAGTGTCCAGAAACCAGTATCAGTTCAAGCGTTCTTGATCTGCTAATGTATTTGATAGACTACTTGCAATATAAAAGCGTGTTGTTTTGGATTAATAAACTACCACTGACCGAGCATCAATGCTACGATGTGGCACACAAACTTTTGCGACGTTCAAGTTTCACCCAAAAACGAGTACCACAAACAGGCACATCAAGCATTGTCTGTCTAGCAAAGATGACCACTTTCAAGGTGCTATGAAGGGTTAGGAAAGCGCTTTTTCTTTTGTGCTATCTGGATGTTGTTGATCGATGCCTCTGGTAAGATGGCGGCCGCCGGCTTCACATTGAGGAAAAGAATCTCCACTCCAGCATTTTTTTATACTCCTTGGATGTAAGGCGCATAGCGCATGCAAACTTCAATGTTAATTTAAATTACCCTCGGAGCTGTGTTTGCCGTTGAGATTTGGTAGACGGCATGTGCATGTCCACGAAAATCCATCCCACAGGCTATCTCGGCAGCGATAATGGTGCCAGTGCCCTTTAACCCGACCAGCGCGTGGTCTGCAGTGCGGTTTTACCTGCAGCTTCACTCCTATGTTATCCTTTCGCCGACACAGCCACATTCAGATGCACTCACACAGTCTAGCCGTACTACCCGCGCACGAAGGAAACTGAGGAGCGTCCCTGCCCAGCCCGCGCACTGACAGGGAAGTGTGGAGGGAATGAAGTATTAGCGGCCATTTTAACGAGGCATAATGGCGGCTTTCGTGCGGCCATGTGCACGCTGTGTGTTGTGCTGCTGCGTCGTGTACGGCTCTGTAAGTCTCGTACTGCGCCGTGGCGTGCCGAACTGTTAGTGTTCGACAGTATGCCTTATTTGTGCCGCATTCATAACTACGGAGCGTTCTCACGCTGGTTGGGGTAGTCAGCTCATCTGAACTAGAGAGCGTTCTACAAGCGAGCATCCACGGAGTGTGGGGCGGGTGAAGGATGTTTGCAGTGTCCGATGCTTGCAGTGTCCACGAAGCCATGGCAAAGCGCCATCATAGACGGGCACAACTGTCAGCACGCCGCGGTGGTGTAGTGGTTACGGTGCTCGGCTGCCACCCAAAATACGCGGGTTCGATCCGGGCCGCGGCGGTCGCATTTTCGATGGAGGCGAAAATGCCAGAGGCCCGTGTACTGTGCGTTGTCAGTGCACGTTAAAGAACCCCAGGTGGTCTAAATTTCCGGAGCCCTCCACTACGGCCTTTCTCTCCTCTCTATTTCTTTCACTCCCTTTCCCCCATCCCCACGGACGCTTAGCCGCGCTCCCTACATGGGCTGCAGAAATTAGCGTCTTTCCTAACCGAACCACAATCATCATCATCATCATCATCATCATCATCATCTATACAGTGACAACGGCGCGTTGCGCGTGAGGGCGTCGCGAGCCAACCCCCCAAAGCGCATTGCTCTGCATGCGCTTCGTATGGTAAACCACCTGTTCGCGGCCACTTTATCGTGCTAATTATTTATTCCGCATGTAGGAAGTGGTGAAATCAGTACACGTGCGTGTGAGGACAGTGTGGCTTTCCAGCACTCATGCACTCGGCTAAAGAAGATGCACATAGCGCTAGTAGCAACAAGAATGTGTTGGTTGGTTTGTCGAACTTGACCGTCTTGCGTTTCATGGAGGCGAAAATGCTTGGGGCTTGTGTGGTTAAAGTTAGGTGCACCCTCAGTATTCCCAGGGGGTCGAAATTCCCGTAGCCTTCCACTACGGCGTCCTTCATAAACATAACGCATTTTTGGGATGATAGACGGCATGCTGATGCAGATGTCACCGTGTGCGTCCTTCTTCTTAGTTTCTACAATGAGACGGATTTGCTCAGCCTTGTGACGAACCGCTCAATTGTGTGATTGTCGAGATGTTTCCCGGAACCATCACATGTTCCGTTGCGATAACGATGATATTACCGGCCTCATTGCAGCAGTTGAGCACCTGGCCTTCTAGAAGGTTATATTCACAGACCCACGCGGAAATATTTCCGGCCTTTAACGATGTGGCTACTTTAAACTAGGACGACAGCGTATTATCAGCAGTGCTTCTTGTTTCAATTCTTCTTGTGTATTAGGTTAATTTAGTACCAAGGAGAACATTCTGTGTCATATTAAACGGTTTCTGTGAAAGTTCTTTATATTTCCTGTTCGCCGACGGCGTGCATTATTGCATAACAAAATTTTTCTAATCTCTTCACTTGCACGCCGAAGACTGCATCTGGACACGTGAGGGCTTGGGGATTGTATGTATGCAAGGACTCAGCGTGGTGTGGTGCGACTTTATTATTATTATTATATTATTATTCTCATTATTATTATTAATGTTCCTTCTGCTGTGATTGCGACTCACCGCTGCTTGTGGGAAAAGGGACTTACCCGTTTTCAAGGTATTTATTTTAATATTACAGGAAGAATTGTGATACCTTCAAAAAAATGTTCATATTGTGAGCGCTGTAGCGCTAAGTATGCAGTTCATCGTCTTCATCTGTATATACCCATCATGCCAATCGTCATCATCGCTGAGTTTGTCCGCTGCAAGCTGGGAGGCTGTCTCGCACGCCATTGTTCTAATAAAACGGTTCGACTGCTGTACTGGATGTCGCCTCACGAGTGATGGAGGTGCGGGGTAATATTTTATAAATTTCAAGTACAGTAATGGTTGGTATATGTGCATTTGAAGTAAACGTTTTGATAACCATTTTCCCCCCAAAAAGAATGTTTCGTGTCATTTGTTCTGACGGTCGGTGACGAATCATGCAGCCGAGCCTTCTGAGCACGACGCGCAATGGCAAATGCTCTCACGAGCAGCAGAAGCGGGCGAATCAGTGGCTTGCGCCTCCCCCTCCAGAAAGCAGAAATCACCGGAGTTATAATATATGCTTGCTACCGTGTTCTCAAATCGATCATGCCATATCAAAAACGGAATTTCATATCCCAGTTCCCTGCCCCTTATGGCAGAAATTCCATATTTTTCCCTATAATTATTTTTGTCCGTTCTCTCTAGTTTTCTGCCACCAGTATTCTAACCGTCTCTTACTTATTTCAATCGCGGCTATGTTCAGCTTCCCGTTGTTCGCCCTAAAACCCAAGGCTTCATGTAGGGTGGTGCCCAAACGTACACCTGGGTGGATATTTCCGCATTCAATCAGAACATGCTCTGTCGTTTCCCTATCTTTCTTTTCTTTCTTTTCTCCTTGTTATTTGGCTCTTGCCCACTACGGGGGATTGGCCATGAAGCCGGCGGTTAATCGCCACAGACGATGGTGATCGCCACAGACGATGGGAGAGTGCGCCTAAGTATCTGGCGGTGCCAGCGCACTACCACTGCCTCCGGAAGTTCGATTCCTCGAAGCTGAAAGATCGTGGTATCATAGGTACGTAGGTAGGTGGGTAGGTACTGAGCGAGGACAGCGGGCTGCTCCGGCGTCGGGACAGGAAGGCTGAGCCCTACCACCGCATCGCGTGACATCAGGACTTCCCGTGGTATCATGGTCACGTTTAACGCGCTCAGGTGTTCTGCAGGCACATATTCGCAAAGCAACGGGTACTTCACAGCTGATGTCGGTAGCGTTTTACTTGGGACATGTGGTTTCTTTTGCCTGCATTGCTCGGCGTTTCAACAATAATGTCAAGCCATTTTGTGGTGCATACTGACCATTATTTCACCTCTGCATATTCTGAAGCGGCTTTCGTGCACGATGACAAAAAAAAAAAAAAAGAAGAACTGGCCGGTCCTATGTCGTTGCGTTAACGTGGTGTTTTGGCTGCCCGAAACTTCTTGAATACTTTGGGATGAACCCTCTGACACCATGTTTAGAATGCGTATTCGTGCTCACAAACAGCATTCTTCATTGAGTACGCTTCATCCTATGATAAATTCGGCACGCACGTTGACTGCAACCGGTCGCCACTCGCAACCCTTCCCCGCGAGAAGCGGATGATTGATTTGTGGGGTTTAACGTCGCAAACCCTGCTGTGATTATGAGAGACGCCGTAGTGGAGGGCTCCGGAAATTTCGACCACGTGGGGTTCTTTAGCGTGCACTGACATCGCACAGCGCACGGGCCTCAACATTTCGCCTCCATCGAAATGCAGCCGCCGCGGCCGGGATTCGATCCCGCTACCTTCGGATCTGCAGCCGAGTGCCCTAACCACTATACCACCGGGGCGGGGCGGGCGTAATTTGCAACGCAGTCGAAGACAGTAATGCTGTTTGTTTTAAAATCGCGTTTTTAAGCCAAAGC
Organism: Hyalomma asiaticum; assembly: GCA_013339685.2. Taxonomy (NCBI): domain Eukaryota; kingdom Metazoa; phylum Arthropoda; class Arachnida; order Ixodida; family Ixodidae; genus Hyalomma; species Hyalomma asiaticum. The sequence continues at coordinate 15,506,503 of CM023484.1, forward strand.
AACCTTCACATTGAGGAAGAAACTCCGCTTCTGGAATGGTTTCTCGCAACGGCTTGAGTCATATTTTGTATAGACCCTGTGGAGCACTTACGTAGCACTCATAGAAGCGAGCGAATACCGATTCTGCGTAACTTTAGAAAGCGCTCCTACATTTTACGTACTTGACGCCATCCCTTGACTGACAAGCGACTTTGAATACAAACACAATTGTACCTGGTTCTTACACCCTTACAGATGCTGTTAATCCAGGGAGGAGTACAAGAGTCTGCATTGGTATTACCACATCATATTGATAAGTTTCTGAGCGCTCGTGTTTTTCGTACCGCAAAGACGTGATGAGTGCCTGTCGATGTACGTGATTATGGTGAATTGTTGAGATTATTACGAAACAATGGGCCGTAAACGACGCATATAAGAAGTTTCAAGTGTCGTGATGTGTTTGTTATGCGACACTATGTGGGTGTCTCGGTACGCCTATGTTGAGCTCCTCCCCGGCACGGACCACCGCTGGTTTAGCGAAGAGAATGTTTTCATAGATGACACATATAAAAACGCGGCTGCAGAGACTCCTTAAGTTCATCGTTCATTGTTTTGCGCACGCCCAGTCGTAGTACAGGAAGCGTTTCTACCTCGTCTATCATGTCTGTCAATGACACCTTCAGATGCCGGTGAGAGCACTGGCTCACAATACCCTTGCGTTATGGGTGGTAACCCATGGTGCCATGGAGGCACATGCTTAGAAGTCGTCCCAGGGCAGCAAGAAGAGCGCATAATGACTGTCGGCCTCCTTTTGTATTTACACAAGGAGGAAGATATACCACCACAAGCCAATATCAGTAAATGCTTCCATCGCCGCGAGGGGGAGGCCCCGCCAAGTCTCGATGCGCGTGGTACAGATGGCTGTTTGATCGCGTAAATGCTTCACCATTGTGCATATACAGTGTCGACGCTTGGCTTCACATACATCACATGGTCTCCCCCTGTTTCAAACGTCTCTTTTCATCCCTGCTCAAAGGAAGTGGTTCGCGGTGAGGCTTTGCATCTCCTTTGCAGCGCGATGACTTTCCTGTGCAACGCCACAAATGTTGCCGCCCAGAAGCGACCAGCAGCTAAAAAATGCATAAAGGCATTTGGCACGTGTCATAAGTAAGGAATCTTGCATACGGTAGCGGTATTTCCACAAGATAGCGACACGAGCCTTCTTGCAGCTATTGTTATAGGTGGGGTTGATTATACATATAGGCGACAGGGGCTTGGAGATCAGAAGGGCAAGCGGGCACAGCGCTCACTAGAGACAGTACGCCGTGAGTCGATTGACGATGCAGCACCGCAGACCAGGAGGATGTCTTTAAAAAATGGGTGAATAGAGCACAGTTGAGAAATCTCACGTTTTACACTGTTGCAGGAATTGCTAAGGATTAAAAAGGTGCTGTCCTCAACATGCACTAAGACACACGAATTATCCTAACCAATATGGCGTCTTGCTTGTTGGAACTACTTGTATAAAATATAAAAGCGACCCATGAGTAAGTGCTCAGATACATGCCGCCAGTAGAAGCCATACACACAAGTATCGCGATATGTGGGCAGTCTGCTTCTATTCTAAAATACTCGAATTTGTGGGCGGGTTGGTGCACTGATTATCTGCTGTCTTACTCAAGCGGCACAAGCGTTCCGCATCCGACGTCATTGCTCTGGCAGCCTCTCAGAACACTTGCAGGCCCACAGAAACGCCAAAGAATGGGCCAAGCAATACTGGTATTGGTAAAGCATCGAAATCCTAAAGCGGTATACCTGCGATCGCCCTACTAGTGCAATACGTTTCCTCCGTTTTGATGTTTGCTTTCCTAGTGATTTCTCGCCTGTAATTCAAAAGAGATAAGTCTACCGATGATCCTTCGTATTAATTTGTCATTTAAGTGCCACTATATTTAAACTACTACGGAACACTTGGAGCTATTTGTATAGAAATATACTGACCGGGTACATCTGCGTCACAGCCTCCCCGAGATGATTCATACAGTTGTAGAGGTTATCTTGAAAGACAGCTGCTTCCTGAAAGTCGGTTTAATGGTTAGCAGTAGTATGGCCAAGAAAAGGAAAGTGAATTTTTCATTTATTCACTTAACTAAAGGCCCTTTTCAAGACATTATATAGACATAACAACAGGCACTGATGAGCACAATACATGTTATCAAGTCAAAGAAGCAACACATTAATAAAAATAATATACACACTATAGGTACGAGACTCATGCGTATCAATTCAAGATGGAAAACTAGTGGGCGACCCTAATCCATTACTCGATTGTATCACAGGCCACCTGCACCTTGGCGTTGGCGTCCTCCGACACCATCAACGTGGTCCACAATCTAGGTCGGAGCAGTGCCCGCATTTTCTTTCTTTCCGTCGCGTGGCACATGCGGGTATTATCGCCCGCCGCCGTGGCCTACAAGCTTATGGCACTTCAATGCTGACCAGAAGGTTGCGGGATGGAAGATCAGACTCGGCGACCGTATTTCAATACAGGCGAAATGCTAGAGGCCCGTGTATGGTGCTATATGACTGTGCAGGAGGTCCAAAAGTAAAACGGAGCAAGCGAGCGGTTGCCAAAATCGGCAAAACTGCATCACATCGAGCTCTACCAGCAGATGCGCTGCAAATCAGGAGAGTACGCCGGTATATCCGGCTGACCCATACTGATATCCTAATGCTCGCCTTATCACCAGCTCGAGCGAAGCTGCGCTGCTACCACAACTGCTCGGCAGGGGCGCTTTCAATGATTTATGCTTTTGTTTCCTGCATCGAACGCAAAAGTTACTAAATTCGGTGGCGTGCTCTTTCTGCTTCGTCAGCACTGCGACCGCCTTCAATCTTCTCGACAGCCGAGGGTCAGTCAGATTAGAAGTGGGCAAAAGAAAACAACGGCATGTGGGTGTTCGGTAAGAATTTAACGCATTCGTCAAATCTAACTCCGGCGCCAAGCAGTGCGCGCAGACAAAAGAGTAAATCATTGAAAGCATCCCTGACAAGCAGTGACGGTAGCAGCGCGGCTTTGCTCGCGCCGGCGATAAGGTGAGCATTATAATATCAGGATGGGTCAGCCGGATGTGCCGGCGCACTCTCGCGATTTGCCGCGTATCTGCTGCTAGAGCGCGCTAGCATGCAGTTTCGTCGATTTCGCCCACCGCTCGCGTACTCCGTTTTACTTTTGAAGCGCCTGTACGTTAAAGAAACCCAGGTGCTCTGAGCTTCCGGACGAACAACCGCACCTTCCCCATAATCAAATTGTGATTCTGAGATGTAAAACCGCAGCAATTGATCATCAAACAGTGACAGTGGCTAAGAGATTGCATGTTGAAAAAGTGGGATGTCACAATCTTACTGATTACGCATGAGAGCAAAGTACGTTCGCAGTATCCGTTGGTAATAAATGACAGGTAAACGCCGCGCAATGACTTATACAGATATGACTTAATAGTTACATGAGAGACGCTTCAGACTACAGCATCACACGACCATATCTCAGTTTTGGGATGTAAAACTGCAGCAACCATTGAATTTGGTGTGACCTACACATGAATGTAATCTAAACTCGAAGTAAAATACTGGATTTCTACTAGGTGCACTGATGGTAAACACCATTTTATTAAATATACTTATGGTCTTGTATACCTATCAGATGCATCTCTTAATATGTCTTAATAGTATTCTATATTTTTGTTTAGTTTCGTTCCCAGTTGTCGCAGAAAATGAATCGAAGGTGCTGCGGAATAAAGAAGATTGTCACTCAGTTCGGTACTCGCACCACAAAATATACAAAACTTAAAGGCAGTTCCGCGCCGTGAGTACTCTGGGATCGTGAATCGTGCTGTAGAGGGTGAGGGTCTGAGGTTAGGTGTCCTTATTCGTCCACTCAAGTTCTATCTTTCCTGCATTCTTTCTTGTTTTCTCTCTTTATCTGCATTTGACGCTAATCAAATGCGGCAGCGGCAGCGGAGATCGAACCCGAAACTTGCAGCTGCAGCTTGTGGCATTCGCGTCCCTAAGAATAACTGCTTGCGCTGTATCACAAATCAATGAAATATTTATTAATGGTAGTGGGAACTGCGAAAGGTGTTCTAGGGTCCAGGCCGACTGCGCGCACAGCTAACACGCACCTATAGACGTTATCACGCCCTGCATCTGCGCGCAGTTGCCGCACATTTCCCCCTGCGAAGAAAAAATCGCTGCACATGGTCGTCTTTGCCTTCAACCGCTGTCAATGGCCAAGTCGCCGATGAGGGTTTAGCTGCTGCTTTCCATTCTTATTGGTGATGTCCTCCTAGCCGTCGTCGCTGCCGTACGCCTTCAAGGTGGTCGATACCGCCGTGGCCGCTATAAAGCCGCCGGCCTTGCTTTGGCGGTGGGCTCCTTGGCTTGCCTGCGGTCATGTCGTTGGTAGTGGCCTTGGTAGCATCTGATCTTGTCGACAGCCTTACTCTTTGGCGCAACGGCCTTTTTTGGCTGGGGCTTTGTCTCCTTCGGCGGCATTCCTCTCTGCATCCGCCGTAACTGCTCCTCATGCCTTTATTGTAGGAGGTTTATTCGCGTTGTCACACACGCGGAAACCGGCCGTGTGTGACGACGCCAACAGTTTCATCACAATCGTTTCATGACAGTTTCATCACAGAGTTTCGTCACAATCACTTGGTTCTAGCTCAGGATGCCAGCGTCGAAGTCGTAGTTGTGGCCGGCATTGGCACCTAGGGCCTCTTCGGCGTCGCCTTCGTACTGTGTACCCGAAACTTCCACGGCGTTCTCCTCGTCCTGGACTGGAGATATTGCCGAAGCCTGGTTCGCTCATAGCTCCCTAATTGGATCCTTCCGGTTGGCATAACCGTCGCTGCCGTCTTCTTCGGTACCCCCTGCTTATCGGAGTCGTCATTGTTCACCATATCTCCAGCGAATTCGGCCTCTTCCCCACCCACTACGTTGAAGGCCTCAAGCATTCCTAGCGCCGATATTGCTCGTTGTCCAAACCTCCACCGTTGATGATCTGGATCACGAGTCTCCTCACGTCGCAGTAGGCTGCGGTGTATGCGTTGATGCGACACGCGGTGTCCATTTTTGTTCGTGTAGACATGGCTATTTTCACGCTGGGCGTCAGATGTAGGTTTCCTGCTGTCTGCCTACAGAATCACTGTCGCCGCTGCCGCGAAACGGGTTAGGTAAAACGGAAATCCCTGATGGGCCCAAACACTTACCCACTAGCCGTCGCCATGGCGGGCACACAGCGCAAGCGTGCACACCTACCACCGATCCGTCGCCGACTGTCCAGCCAGTGTGCCGGCTGCCACTTTTGTAAGGCCCTGCACAGATTCCGCGCAGCGACCTGGCTCTGCGCGTAGTTGTCGCAATTAAACTTTATCGCACACTGGATTTGCGGAATCACCGCTAGAGAGATCGACACAGGGAAAGAGCAGGACGCCGCTTCCTCCTGCTTAAGCCGCACTGCTGCCGGTGAAGGTTCGGAAAAGAACAACTCCCCTCTTAAATACAGAAGTGAGCAATAATAGAAATGTGCGGCCCACGATGGTTGTTCACAGCGCTTTTGGCTGGCACTTTGGTGCAATGGTAGATGGCAAGAAACAGTGAGGACTCGCCTACGGACGAAAATTGGCTGTATTTTGAGAATGTGGTATCAGTAGGAGAAAGGCGAGAAAGGCCTGTTTCACTTGAGCTCATGTGAGCCAAGGGATTGTGATGCAGTTGCGAAGACTGGATCCAAGTGCAGGAAGTACCTTTCTTGGAGAGCGTGTAAATATAGGGAGAATTACTTTATAGAATCAAACTACTCAAGTTAACATCTGAACATTGTAGGTTGTAGCATAGATTAAAGACTTCCTTTCCTCTCGCATTCAATTGACCTCCGCTAAAGGCTCGAACTTTTCAATGGCGCAAGTCACCACAAGGGAGCGTACTTGGCCATCTCCTCATTCTAATATTTAATAATGATTTACCTACTGGGACTTATTCCCAAATTAGATTGTTCGCTGATGACTGGTGTAATCTATCGAACCATCAAAATTGACATTGTATACTGGTCCATGCAAGGTGACCTCGACTCCAATAATAATTGATGTTCGTCGTATATGATGACGCTCAATCACTCTAAAACTAAACTCTTCCCCATTACCAGAAATTTCTCCCGACCACACCGCAGAATCAGCTACGTCATACTTCGCTTTCTATCCTACCTATGCTGAACCTGTCGCCTGAATTTTATTGCAGGAGCCGCTAACCGAACCTTTGGTTTCTTAGAACGTAATGTATGTCATGCTTCTCCGCAGTTGCGTATATGTTGATATGTGCAGATTACCCTGATACCTCCTAAAATTGAGAACGATTCGGGCTTGTGGTTTCCATATTAAGCATACATCCCCGATAACATCGCAAAATTGGGTTCCTCGATTAATCTTCTCCGAGTTTGCACGCTTAACTAGCGCCACTGCCTTAAACGCTTGGCGTTGATAACCTTTTCCATCGTCGTAAACTTGCTCGTTGACCTCCTTTGCACAAAATTTCCCATCATCCATTATGTTATGATTATGTATTTCATTCACCGAAAGCCGTCTTTCCACGCCATGACCACTGTCTCAAGACCAAAGGCATCACCTGCCGCACTTCAACTTTGGCTAACTCGCTTGTTGCGAGAACCGTTATTGAGTGGAACCAGCCGGCTCGTTCTATCGCTTCAGAAGTTAACTTTTCAAAGTTTAATATTTATATTGTGACCTTTAGAGCGTATTTCGCGCTTATTTTCTGTTGCTTTTTTATGTTGCATGTTTGCGAGTTTTGTTTTGGACGTGTTTGGTCTTCCTTTGTCTCTGGCATTGGGACCTTTTGTCGCCTCCCTCCTGTGTAAAGCCCTCCCATCGATAGGCTCTAGGGGGTTAGTAAAACAAATAAATAAGTAATTTTATGTCATTTACCCTCAAATAACGACAAAAGCCTTGATAAACCTGTGAGCGTTGTTCTGTTGCGTATTTAGTTATGCTGTTTAGATATTTTTATTTAGGATTCTAAATGCTACGCCTATAGTCCAGTGGCCCTTTGACTGAAGTATTGTGTGATGAAAAGTTAGATGCTAAGTTCTCGGAGTACAGTTGACGCCTGACAAAACGGATGATATCATACTCTTTGATAACTTCTTGCCACTATTACTAGAATGGGGTAAAGTTGGTGTTTTAGGGTACTCCCTCAAGTTCCTTTCTCAAGTACTCTCAAGTTCCTTAATGATTGAGGGCACAGCACATGAGCTCGTCTTCAGAAATCTCATCTTATTGATCAAGTCGTCCACAGCTACAGGCGATGAAATAAGAGCCTTGAGCTTATCACACTTCAATCATTTGGATTCGTCGCTTCTCAACAAAGAAAAAATGGTACACCAGTAGTCGATAATATCTCCTAGAGCTTCCTAAAAAGGGAACGATCTCGCCGGACATACGGTTTCCAGCGACTTGATGCCCATGGCCACACACACAAGACGAAACCTGCGGCAGAGCTCCCGCGACGATTTCAACAAGGCAGGAAAGTACACAACAAAATCGTGAAATACCTTAAACAGGCTCCTCCTGAATGCATCTTCCAGAGCCTTGTTAAGGATGTGGCAGGGATCTTTGAAACTGAATCTGAGCACAATACAGCTACGTCGGAGAAATTCTTTGCAACCTTCTCAAGCGCGGTTCGTATCAACATGCCACTTAATACTGCTTAACACTGCTGAACTATTTGCAAGTCTATCATGAGTGTCCTACGCCCGAGTAGGTCGCCGTCATAGAATGTTGCAAGCTCCAGTACTGCCGGACGTCCACGGAGTTCCGGCGACTCATTTATGGTGACGGAAATGGGGCGCTCGTTCATCCAAAAGCTTATCGTCGCAATAGCTTTGTCACTGACCTCATGTAGGTATTTCCGCTATAGTTCATCACTGCCTGGCATCGTGCGCCCTTCCGGACATTTACATTGAGAGAGGCTGGCAAGAGGTCTCTCCGCCTGGTTGGGTTAACTGGTACGAGATGTAATCCGCTTCTTGTCTGTTTGATCGGGATCGGGATCGGGAATGTGCGGTAAAGGTGTGATGGGTGCAGTGTGCGAGATACTGTCGACGCGTGTTAACGTTTGTATCGGCCAAACCAGGCGATGTATCAATGACAGCTTAGAGCATGCCCTCTCGACAAAGAACGCAATCAGGTCATACTGGCCGGTATAATCGGAGTTTATTGGATAAATTCGAATTGTCAAGAGTTTTATCGGCGATAGTTTAGCTGAGTTATTAGAATCAATAACAAAGCACATAACCATATTTATAGTGAGAAAAGGAAGGCTTCGTAGCACTGATCGGGGCAAGCGTGATTGCTTTTTGATGCACCTAGTACAGCCACATTTTGTTCTGCCTTGCAATTTTACCAATGTCTGACTACAAAAAAACTAGCATTGCTTTGTTTCCAGCATATCCTAGTAGCACTTGTATCCAGTGGCACACCTGCATCTCTCGCAGCTCCTCGCGTTCGCTTTACGAAATTAATACATAAAATAAACACTACGTGAGCTGCACAAAAGGGCACATTTTATGACAGATGAAAGTTAAAAGCGCAGGTTCTACATGGTAGAAGAGACATTCATACGCCAGGATTATTCTTGAAAATCAATTGTTCCTAGTGCACCATCTGCCGTTCGCTTTACGAACTGAAAAGATCGAAACAAGAAACATACATATCCGCAATACGAATAAGAACACCCCTATGGTATTGTGTAATGCATAGAAAAGCAAACCATAGGCCCGACCTAAATATACATCTAAACATCTAAACAATTACGGCAAAATATTAAAAATTGTTCCCGAAAAACCGACTCAGGTACGTAGGTACATTCCGTGCAAGCACATACCCGGGTTGGGTGTGTGGCTTATACACGAGCCAAGGATATGCGGGTACAAGGCGCACGTAAGAAAAAAAATCAAGTGGGCCGGTCGTGCTCAGTTAAGACAACGGTGCATGTCCGTCGACGATTTTCAATTTCGCTGAAGAAAGACATATCTTGATGTCCGAGTCGTCAGAACAACAAAGCACACTTCAGTTTAGCGAACTGATTTTGCCCTCGCCAAAAAATTAGAAATTCATCGTTGAGTCGCTACCACTTGCCACGAATGCTTGTTTCTGCAGTTTTACTTTCCAATTCTACGATATGGTTATGAGAGACGCCGCGTTGGAGGGCTCCGGGAAATTCGGCCTCCTGGGGGTTCTTTATGTTGCAATGACATCTCAGAGTACACGGCCCTCACCATTCGCCTCAATCGAAATGCAGCCGCAGCGGCCGCGATTCTATCGCGTGACCGTCCGTTGAGCAGCCGAGTACCATAGCCAGTAGACTACCGTGACGGGGCCCGCTTTCCGCGAAATGTGCAAAGCTGTAACTTTGATGAGCTCCCTGAATTAGCGGGTATTAAATGGGAAGTTATAGGGCTCAGTGAGGTTAAGAAGACGGGGGAAGCCTTCATAGTGTTGAAAAATTGGCACGTTCTATGTTACCGCGGTCTAGTGGACAAAATAATACTAGAAGTTGGATTTCTGCTCAACAAAAACATTGCTGGCAACATAGAGTAATACTATAGCATTAACGAGAGTGTAGCAGGTCTTATAATTAAGCTTAACAAGAGGTACAAATTGAAGGTGGCACAGGGCTATGCACCTGCATTGAGCCATGACGACCAGCTCGTTAAACGCTTCTATGAAGATGTGGAATCGGCGATGGCTAATGTTGAGGCGCAGTACACCATTGTGATGGGAGACTTGAATGCTGCTGTAGGCAAGAAGAAGGCTGGAGGCAAGGCAGCAGGGAACTATGGCGTGGGTTGTGCTATGACAGAGGGGACCTTTTAGTCGAGTTCGCAGAGCGGAATAATCAACGAATCATGAATACGTTCTCATTTAAACGGGAGAATCGGACGTTGATGTGGAGAAGCCCGAATGGCGAGCATAAAAACGAAATAGACTTCATACTATGCAATGGCCCTGGCGTCGTGCAGGATGTTGTGGTGTTGGGCAAGGTTAGGTGCAGTGACACAGGATGCTGGGGTCTCGAATAGGACTAGACTTGAGGAGAGACCAGAATAAGCTAGCACGAAATAAACCGATCAATGAACTAACAGTCACACGGAAAGTCGAAGAATTCGTGAGAGCACTGAAAAACAGATATTCACCTCTAACCGAGGAAGCAGACATTTGCATTTAGGAAGCCAGCGATAATCTCACACGCACTGTCGCGGAGTATGCAATAGTAGTAGGAGGTAAGATCGGTACAGAGAATACTAGCAAACTTGCCAGGTGACGATAGACTTTATTAGAAAACGGCAAATGCATGATAGTATGTAATGCAACTTAAGGAATAGAATTAGCGAAGATTTAGAAGTTAATCAACAAGCGTAAGACAGCGGACATACGGAAGCATAATATGAAGAGGATTGAGCGTGTTCTAAAGAACAGAGGGAGCATGAAAGCGGTGAAGAGAAGTCTAGGCATAGGCAAGAATCAGACGTATGCATTAAGAGATAGGCAAGGCAAAGTGATCACGAATAGGGATGAGATAGTTATAATGGCCGAGGAGCTTTACAGAGATGTCCGGAGCAGCCGCGATAACCAGGATAATAGTGAACGGGGAAGTAGCTCATAAAATGTTGACATTCCGCCAGAAATGACAGAAAAAGTAATGGAAGCTCTGAAAAAGATGCAAGCGGGAAAGGCACCTGGTGAGGATCAGATAACAGCACATCTCTTAAAGGATGGCGGGCAGATTATACTATATGGCCAGCATGTATACCCTACGCTTAATGACTGCGAGCATACCGGAATCTTGGAGGAATGCGAACATCATCCTAACCCATAAGAAAGGGTACACAAAGGACTTGAAAACATACAGGTCGGTTAGCTTACTGTCAATCGTCGACAAGGTATTTACCGAGGTAATCGACAACAGAATTCGTACAACCTTAGATTTCAGTGAACCTTAACGAACAAGCAGGGTTTAGTAAAGGCTATTCAACGGTACACCATATTCACACTATCAATCAGGTGACAGAGAAATACGCGGAGTATAACCAACCCTTCTGTGTAGCCTTCATAGATTACGAGAAAGCATTTGACTAGGTCGATACCTCAGCAGTCATGCAGGCATTGCCGAATCAGGGCGTCGACAACCACCTACGTAAGGCTACTGGAAGATATCTACAGCGGCTCAACAGCCACCATAGTCCTCCATAAGGAGAGCAGCGAAACAGCTATAAGGAAGGGCGTAATACAAGGGGACACAATCTCTTCAATGCTATTCACAACATGTTTACACGAAGTACTGGGAAAAGGTGGGCGTAAGGGTTATTCAGTAACCTCAGATATGGTGATGATATTGCCTTGCTACGCAGCTTGGGAGATGAATTACAAAGCATGATTACTGACCAAAGGAGACAAATTAGAATGGTGGGCCTGAAAATCAATATGCAGAAAACTCAAGTAATTTTCAGTAGTCTGGCGAGCGCGGCGGTTTCAGATAGGTGGCGAGGCATTGGAATTGGTAAGAGCATATGTCTACTTAGGCGAGGTAGTGACCCGTGATCCCAACCACAAGGCTTAGAGAATTAGGAGGATAACAATGGGGTGGAGTGCATTCGGCAAGCATTCTGAGATAATTATTTATTTTATTATTTATTTTATTCATACTGTCAGCACATAAGCCAAGACAGGAGTTGGGGTTACGTAACTGTCATGTACAAACGTAGTACATACTAAAAGAGATTTCACACGGAGCGCTCAAGAGTTGCGCAACATATCAGAATAAGAAAACAAAACACGAAATCATATTAGAAAACATCCCGTACAGCTCACCAATATATGTAAAATAACATGTTCGAATACATCCCGTACACGTCACCAAAGAAAAGAAAAAACAGAATATTTGAAGTGATATAGTACATTGAACATGTTCAGGCAACGGGTAACCAACAATAAGACTATTGAAGGGCGAACTAATGCTAAAGCAATACAAATTGCTTACAAATATTCTGACAAAGCCTTTTCAAAACTTTGTAAATCACAACATTCGACTATGTTTTGAGGTAACCGATTCCAATCATCAATGCTCCGAACTAAAAAAGAATGCTTGAATAAATCTGTTCTGTGGTTGATTGGTGTAATATGTCTCGAATGTTTTGTTCTGGATGAGGTAGTTTTCTCTAATGCGATGTGTTCACCTAGGTTAACCCTCAAATCTCTGTTCAGTATGTGAAAAAAGAATATTAGTCGATTAAGTTGCATTTTGCGTTTCACCGTCATTAGTCCGGTTTTTTCTCTGAGCTCGCTGATAGACTGAGTCCTTGAATACGAGTTTGAAATGAACCGTAAGGCATTATTTTGTATACACTCACATTTTAGTGCATTTGTTTTAGTGTAAGGTTCCCATATATGACTTGCGTAGGTCAGTACTGGAAGAACAGTCATTTTGTATGCCATTGCTTTAGCCTCTGGGTAGCATTGTATAGTTTTCTTCGTAACGACCAAAGTTTGCGCATGGCTCTATTGCAAACATCATCAACATGTACTGACCAGTTCAAATCGTGTGCAAGGCGAATACCTAGGTATTTAACATCTTTTACTTCAGTTAGCAGTGCGCCTTTAATGCTGTAAGGAAAAGATAGCGGGTCTTTTTTACGTGTCATGCGCATGAAAAGGGTTTTGGATGCATTCAGTTCCATTTGCCAATCATCGCACCAAACACTAATTTTTTGTAAGTGGTTATTAAGTACCAGTTGGTCGTTAGAGGAGCAAATCTTTGCATACACGATGGTATCATCTGCATAATGTTTTATAGCTACTCGCTCTGAAAAACCTTCACCCATATCACTGATATAGATAGAAAAAAGTAAAGGGCCTATAACGGACCCTTGCGGCACACCTGATCGGACCGGTTTATTGGCACTGCGAACATTATTTATTTCAACAAATTGTTCTCTTTTTGACAAATACGCCTCTATCCATTTTAGTAGCTGACTGTCACCAAGGAAACAAGACAGTCTCATAAGCAACTTCCTATGTGATATTTTGTCAAATGCTTTTCGAAAATCGATAAATATGATGTCTATTTGACCCTTTTCATCTATACACTGATCTTTTCGTGTGTAACCTCAGTAAGAATCGTAATGGTAGAGTATCCTCGCCGAAACCCGTGCTGATTTTTACCTAATATGCCATTTTCTTCCACAAACTTCATCAGGTGAGTAGTCAAAATGTGCTCCAGAGTTTTACAACAAGTACTTGTCAAGGAAATTGGTCGGTAGTTTGCGACGTTATTTTCTGAACCTTGTTTGTGAATTGGTATCACCTTGGCACACCTCCAATCTGTCGGAACATCACCGGAGTGAAGTGACTGCGTAAATATGTCCGAAAGAAAAATGAACACCACTCGGCATATCGCCTTAAGAAGGCGTTGGGAATTTGGTCAGGTCCTGGGCATTTTTCCACATCTATTTTAAGGAGCAGATCCAGAATGCCTTCTTGTGTTATAGTTAGCTCAGCTAGACGTTGTTCACAAGGAAATCGCACTTGTGGGGTTGAGCCATCGTCCCAAATGAAAACTGATTCGAAATATTCATTAAATTGACAAGCCATCTCATAATTATCCGTGATAGTTACGTTAGTGTGCTTCAAAAATTGAATGCCAGGTTTCGATCCTGAAAGGTACCTCCGAAATTTTCCTGGTGATGTTTTAATGAAATTGGTGAGTGTTTCGTTCATGTACCTGTGTTTCGCCTGAATAATTTCTATTCTGAGTTCCTGAGAAAGAGAATTGACGTAATGGCGAGTGTTTAGAGACAATGGTTTTTTAGCCCTCGCTCGTTTCAAGAGTCGCTTCTTCTGAATTATTTTTCGCGTTATCCATGGGTTTTGTCTATTAACTTTCTTGGTGCGCTTCGGAACAAACAGTTGTATTAATTTCAAAACAACGCCTTTAAACATATTCCATGCATCATTTGCTGATGTAGTATTCAGTGAGATATACTGGGTGAAAGCATCATATCTCTGCTCTAAATAATCTATCAATCCAGTATCATCTGCACTAGAAAAATCGAGGACTGATGTACTTTTATTCTGTTTTGCCCGAGTAGTACGTGTGGTAGCTACATGTGTGATCACCATTTTGTGGTCAGATATGCCTTCCAATACTTCGCAAGGATAATTAGATTGCGCGACAGGCCTGCTTACAAGGACCAAATCGAGCAATGATTCTCCCGATTCGTGGGTTCGCGTAGGTATAGTGACAATCTGTGTTAGATCAAGCGAGAAAGCCAGATCCAGAAGGACTCGTGACGCAGCTTGTTCATTTTGACCTTCCCTATAATTGACCCAATCAATATGCGGTAAATTAAAGTCTCCGGCCATTATAATCTTGTATTTGGAATGGTTAAACATGTCAATTAAGAAATTGTTAAGCAGTATCATATATTCTTCAGAAGTACCCGGGGGGCGATACACAGCAATAATTACAAAAGACAGCCCATCCATTTCTATAGTGCAGGCAACACATTCCAATTCCAATGGGGTAAATACTTCAGTACAGTGAATTGAAGTTTTATAGACAATGGCGACACCTCCTCCCCTAGATCCTCGGTCTTTGCGACAGGCTAAATAATTCGGAGGCAGGAATTCGGTATTCTCAACTGATTCGCTTAACCAGGTTTCTGTCATGACTACAACATCCGGTTCATGTTCGAAAAGCACAGCCTCAAAAAGTGATGACTTGTTACAAATGCTGCGTGCATTAATATTGATAAATGTTAGCTTGTCAGGAAAAGTTTCCACTGCCGTCAGGAAGTTTCCACTGCCGTGCCCTTAATGGTAGCTTATCGTTGTCTTTGAAGAGGAAAGTGTATAGGAGCTGCAATTTACCGGTACTCAACTAGGGGACAGAAACTTGGAGCCTAAGAGGGTTTAGCTTAAATTGAGGACGACGCAGTGAGAAGTGGAGCGGAAAACTATAGGTGTAACATTAAGGGACAAGAAGAGAGCGGAGTGGGTTAGGGAACAAACGCGTGTTAGGGATATATTAAGAGAAATGAAGAAGGAGAAATGGACGTGGGCGGGCCATGTAATGCGAATACATAACAACCGTTGGTAGTTAAGGGTAACAGAGTGGATTCCTAGAAAAGGGAAGAGTGGCAGGGAGCGGCAGGAAGTTAGATGGGCAGATGAGATCAGGAAGTTGCAAGGATAAATTGGGCACAGTTAGCACAGGAAAAGGATGATTGGAGATCTATGGGAGAGGCATTTGCCCTGCAGAGGGCGTGGACAGGGTGACGATGATGGTGGGGATTCCATGCTGTACCCTCTCCCCAGCTTTTCCTCGTCAACCTCGCATAAGTCTCCCTGACACTTACTTTCCTTTTCAAACTCTTCTCCTTTCTCCCCCTAACTTCCGTTTTCCGAATTTTCGCTACACCATGCTGCATAAGACTATGATATGCTCAATGCTTACCCCTCACATAACTCCTTATGATCGCCTCTTTTCCCAGGCCTGCTCCTTTCCCTCCACTACTCCTACCTCCTTTCCTCACTTCTTGCTATACTGTACTTTAGAAGACTATGCTTTGTCCTACCCTCTCCCCTCCAACTTTCTTTCCTCACTCTCAGTTCTTTTCCCCTTCTTAGCTACACTGCACTCTACGAGTCTATGCTGCGCTCTACCCCCTCTCCTGCCCCTTTCTCTCCTCCGCACCCTCACCTGCTTTTCCCACCCGTTCTCCATTCTGTCCTCCTCACCGTCAATCACACAGTCCTTGCTGTTACTAGTGTGCTTGCGCGGCTATGTCGAAGTAATTCCAGGTGGTACGCCAGTTGTGGCGTCCCTGGTTACTCGCTGACGCGAGGCGAGGTGATATTTTCCGCAGCGACGGACACTTTACCTCAAGGTAGAAGAGCTTCACTGTTAGAATAATTAGAACTGTGGGTGTAGAGGATTTCCACACACTACGAACAGTGCGCCTTGCAGCAATGTTAATGCCTTGTAGTATGCTTTTGTTTCTTAAAGAAACAAAATCATCAGGACTTGCGTTTCATGCACAGTGTTGCTTGGTTTGTGCGTGTTGTGTCATGTGTTATTCATCTCTTTTTCATAAGGTGTTTGTTCCGCATTCGTTAAGACGCACATACTTCGGCCAGTGGTTATCGCTATAAACACTTTGTTAGTAGCGGCTGTCCTGGCTTAGTCTCTTCTTGTGTGTGTGTGTGTGTGTGTGTCATTGGGGGAAATGTTTTGAAGATGCAATGCCAACTAACTAGACAATCTGTCTTACTCAACCGGAATCCAGGTCCCTTTGGAATATCGGTCGATCCCCCAACCTATCATTGACATGCAAAAACGTTAAAGTAAACAAAATGCCGTTGATCCCCTGTCATAGGAATCAGTATAACACGAAAGTGAAACCTGTCTTCGCGAAGTTTTTGAATGCATAAACGCCAATCTGACGAATAGAGGGGCAGGAGATGGGTTGGGTGCTGTGAATATGTGAACATGTTACATGTAGACGTCAGCGGCACCTCGATACGGCACAGGGATCCTCGACAGTCGTACACGAGGGAAAGTTCTCGAACGATTCGGATTGCTCCCGAAACACTGAATTGCGCGCGGCAGATCCATGCACATACCTGCCATAAACAAGGAGCGTCCGCAAAAGGCGACACCTTGCAAGTGAAAGTGAACGGGTTATCATCGAATCGTTTTGTGAACGCCCAGCCCACTGCAGCGAAAGGCGAATCATTTGCTTGTCGACGGCCGCCCTTGGATACCGAGCCACGCAAGACAAATTCTGTAGCGGCCGCGTTCGTACTTTGCCCGATGAACGCACCGTCATGACGACGCCACGCCCCCAACTTCCGCAGCGGTCGAGGCGCGAACGCTACCGAAGCGCTGACTGCCGGCGCGAAGTAGCACGACAATCTGCTTCGCTCTGTCTATCGGTCCTAGATGGCGGTGCCACCGCAGCGAACCTAAGCGATCCAAGAGAGCGGTATAAGGGAGGCGATGCTAATTTAAGAGTAATTTTGCTTGTTAAAACATTATAGTTCACTTTACTAAACACCTTTATTGTAACCGGACGACAATTAGATTAATCTTGTAAGCCCTGTAGCAAAGTAATAAGGCCCATGTATTCCCATATAAGGACTGTTGAGGTGGCGTATTGGTAAAGCATCCAGCTCCTCCCGTCAGATCCGGCGTTATGTGGGGTTGAGTCCAAGCGGGTGCAAATTTTTCATTTTAACTGTACATTCATTTTTTCGGAGATCCACTTCCATTACGGAAGTACGTCACTGATTTCTTGGTGGAACCCGGCATAAAACACTTTCGTGTTAATAAAAAGAAAGCCTGCGTGCAGTCACTAAAGTAGCAACAGGTAGGCACCCACACCTTGTATAAACGCTAACTCTGATATCGCACAGTGACATCACGATTTATTTACATTTAGGCTTAAATGCTAATCCCGAGTGCAGCAAAGCCAAAAAGGAAAGGAGGATAGAGAGCGAAAACACTACACATAGATCACACCATGACAAAGAACCTACGATACTGCTATGTGCAAACGCTTGCTTGCGCAGTGTCGGTGGCTTTCATCCGGATGTACTGGGAGCAGTAGCGATGTTTGAACGCGGTACCACATTGACATCAAGCTCGGTAAACGATGCGGTATGACACCAAATTGAAGTATTCTTATGCTTGCTACTTATCGTGACGCCAGTGTTCTGCATCCACCAGTAGCGAATACGTCACATCACAACATACCTTTAACAGGCAAGTGGCTGTAGCATGGCGGCAGCTATAGACTAATTCTTGCCCTTCTCTTTTCACCCTACACCTCTTTCATGTCACACAATATCCCTCATATTGTCTCGACTGCGGAGCGCTGCCCACAGTATGTCACTGCGCATGGGAGTGTCCATGTCCACCGGGGTATTCCCCTATTCCTTCATGCTCACATTCCTCCTGGTACGGAGCAGTGGGAGGCACAACTCGCCAGCTCGGACCTGGGGGTACAAATGGCGCTCCTGGATCAAGTCCGGCGGGAAGCCAAAGCCAGTGGAGCCCTGGACGTAGGGCCCCAACCACAGAAGCTCCAAGTTCACCCTTCCCCCTTTCATTCTAATAAAGTTACTTCTCTCTCTCTCTCCTGGCAGACTGCGTTGATCAGATCAGCGCCACAGGAGCAGCGTCGGCAGATCCAGCCGGCGCGTGAAGTGCGCGAGCCACTGGAGCTCTCTACTAAGGGCTGCGCCCTAAGAGGAAATACCTACATTTTGTAAAAAATAAATGTTTGCAGCTTGTCCCTCTCTACGTGAATTCGAACGCTTTTTTTCTTGAATGCTGTGGTGAAATGTCGTCTGCTTTCGCTCTTTTCCAAGAAGAGTGCGCCGGAAACTACCTATAGCCCAAATCAATTCACAAGACAACTAGGAAAACGCGAAATGCCGTGCCCCACGGGCACCTTTTTCCATGTTATAGTAGGATACAACTTACAAAAACCGATGGACCGCGCGCGCCGGTGTTGCTCCGCCAGCCAATCACCGAAGCAAACAAAATCATCCTCATTCGACCTTTTCAAAATGGTGCCATGTTTATGGCTTCGGTACTTGGTGACCGTAGCTGTTCTTGAGTCCTTTCGTCGGCATAGGCCATGACGTGCTCGAGGATCATGGAAAAAAATCTGTGATGTCTCAGCGTTTCCATATACACAAGGCCGCGGTACAGTTCACAGACTTCTGAGCCCCTTTTACGTGTGAATCTTCACTGAAATGCGTTGAAAAACTAGGGTAGCGGAGCTTGTGACGCGCCGCACATTGAAAGCGGTTGATTTTAGCTCAATAAAGAATTAATATTTCTATGTTCCACTCTAATAAACGAATCAAGACATAACAATTTATGCATATTTACATTATTATTGCCACCATCGCTTTATTTTGGTAATATGGAAAGTTCAAAGAAGGAACTATTTGAAGCTTCGAGGAGGTACAGTGACTGGCGGTTATAAGGGCGTTGGAGGGGTTTCACTGCAGACTTGAGTTGTATCCGACTATAGCAAAGCGACATGATCGCGATGGTGATTCAGGTGGTCGAGTTCAGTCGCCCATGGTTGTTAGGCCACAGATATTTGCGCCAATGACCGGTATATAAGGTTGGCGCACACTTTCCATGATGTTTCGCCTATATTCCAGTTTTTATGTCCTAGGCGGAACATTCGGAGTGCAAACGATATGGCTTTCATCTTGTTACTGAAGCCTGTGTTAAAATGACCCCTGCATCCTAGAAAGCGACGTTTTGTATTGGAACATTCTCGCCTGCTTCATAAATGTTGCCGTCGATCTTGAGAATAATTTCGTTCCTTAAGAAACCGCTGTTTAGGAGCTGAACTGTGGTTTTATCAGCAGTTATCTCCCCTATGTAGATCCCAGCGAAGACGAACTACAATGAGGGGCGTCCTAGGCTGTACGCCAGGATACGGATACCTCTGTAGGGGCTAATGCTTCTGTGGTGGCGCCGCGGACCCGAGCCAACGGGGGGTTTCGACCATCTGTCACGTGTTGTCATGCAATACGTAGCCGTGTCCGGGGAAAATGGGATCCTGATGGTTGAGTCGATGCCGGGTGTTTGGACCTTAAAGGCCCCTAGAAGACTTCAAGCAGACAACACACTGGACTATCGCACCCGGGGGAAATCGGCAGTGGTATTTACCTGTCTCTCTCAATATACATCTTCGCATTTCTCTCTTGCTTTGCATCTTTCCTGTCTTCTATTCTCTTCCATTTACTTCCCATTTTCGTGGCAGCAAGGATTATGCCTGTGCGGTGATCACACCTTCGGTACACCATATCCGTTCCTAGTGGCGGCATGCTGCTGGCGTCGTGTAGGCTTGTTATTAAGCACTGTCATGTGTCTGTCGGGCTACGTTGTGGGCGCTGTGTGCTATCGCCGAAGAAATCCACTTATGTTATGGCTAAAGAAGCTCCTTTTGTGTTTTATCACCATCACAGACAGGGGCTCACCGAAGTAGCCATCCCGTCCTTCCTGAAGAACGCTGAAATATTCCCCAAGTACAATGATATGCACATCCGCTCTAACATGACTGTACGTAAGTTGCTTCCTTTCTTTGCGGCTAAATGCCTCAGTAACACAAAAGGACCTAGACACAGGACCCCAAAGATGGATAATGGCGACCTCCTACTGGAATTAAAAGACAAACGTGAATGTGAGAAAATGAAATACACAAAATGCATTAGCGACGTGGGAGCTAGTGTGTCGGCACATATAACGATGAACACGAGTCGTCAGAGAGGCCTTCTTGGACCTCACAGACAAAGAACTCCTGGAGGGTTTTCAAGATAAAGACTTTATCAAAGTTGAAAGAATCCTGATTCGCCGAAATAGACAGCAAATTCACACAGCAGATTACACTGATTTTTGGCACTGGCGTACTCCCAGCACAGTGGATTGATTTGTGGGGTTTAACGTCCCAAAACCAGCTCTGATTATGAGAGACGCCGTAGTGGAGGTCTCCGGAAATTTCGACCACCTGGGGTTCTTTAACGTCCACTGACATCGCACAGCACACGGGCCTCAACATTTCGCCTCCATCGAAATGCAGCCGCCGCTGCCGGGTTTCGATCCCGCGACCCTCGGATCTGCAGCCGAGTACCTTAGCCACTAGACCACCGTGGCGGGGCAACCAGCACAGTGGAGGCAGGCTACATGAGAGTTCGTGGGAGCTCGTACGTCCCAAGTATTCAGTGCTGCTTTAATTGCTACATGTATCGGCGCGCATGACAGACATGTGGGAAGCAGACTTGTGCTAAATGCAGCTACGATGGTGCACATCGTACGCTTCCTACTGACCACCACATTGCGTCAACTGTGATGAACCATGAACCCTCCAGGTTACTCGACAAGCTGAGCTAAATAAAAGAAAAGGAAAATCATTTCACTAAAGGGGAAGAACATCACGCTTCAAGAAGCACGGAGGCGACTTCTTTACCATGGTCAGATTAGCTTAGCCGAGGTGGCGCTATGGGAAGTAGTGTCACCGAGTTCCTCGGCAGCTTGCCGCGATCATTAACAATGATCGGGTATTCACTCTGCCAACTGTTGCACTCTGCACTCTGCATTAACAATGATCGGGTATTCACTCTGCCAACCGTTGCAGCGCAAGCTGCTGTTGCAGCTTGCGCTGCTCCATAATCACCGAAGAAGGTTCTGCAGGCCTCGGTTCCGCAGGCCGAAAAGTTAAACTGCAAATCAAAGGCCTGAGACGCGAGTCTGAGTTCCTGAATCGCAGCCCACCAGAGCCTCAAAGACGGCTACGAAGTTTTATGCAGAAATGTCCGCGTAATTAACGCCGAAACGCCAGCGCTCCTTGGAGCGCTATGGAAGAGATAAGCATCCTGCAGTTGCGCCAGAAAATGGATCGGTAACATAACAGGTTATTCGTCTAGTCTACATATTTAACTTCCCGTATGACGTGCACTTGAACACAGCGCGCAGTTTTCCTGCAATATGATTATACCATCGTTCAAATAAACGCGAGGGGCCTACTGCATCATGTGAAAGATCTATTAATCGAACATCACCCAAAACATTTCTGCGTTTATGAAACATAGATACTTAAGGCCAATTCTAAATCAATACGTAGTTTTCCGTAAAGATAGAAATGCCGGCAAATACTTTTCTTGTCGTCAGGTCGTCTAGCAATTATCGCCCAAAAGTAAGTTCCATGGCAGCACGTATCGCTCCAGAGCGCGCTCGACTTAGTGGATTTCGGGCTATTCTGTTGAACTGCTCTGTCATAGTCTTTCCAATACTAAAACACGGCAAAGATACGTTCTCCGCCAGCGGTTTAGGCCAATTACACTGACTACCTGTCTACTTAAGATGTTGCAAAAGATGACTAACCGCCGCCTCATTTAATTTTGGATGCCAGTTGCACTGACTACCTGTCTACATAAGGTGTTTGAAAAGATGATTAACCACTGCCTCATTTACTTTTTGGAGTATAATGGTATAGTAGACGCGTTCCAATTTGGCTTCCAAATAGGTCCGCAACTGATAATATTGTCCTCCTTGGGTCACGTGTAACTGACGCGTTTGTACGTGAACAATACTCTCTTTAGCCACCGCGGCCGGGATTCGATCCCGCGACCTTCGGATATGCAGCCGAGCGTCATAACCACTAGACCACCGTGGCGGGGCTTCACGTGACGTGCCTGTATATCTATTATAAAAGCTCGACAAACGAAGAGACATGACACACGCGTGAAATGCCCTTAGACAACAAATCAACGCAAATGGTGACCGCAAAGCACTCAAAGTATACAGTAAAATAAACGATGGAATAAAACGAAACGCGTGGGCAGAGTGAACAATGCACGGCACACAATGTACGTGCGAGTGCGCAAGGCACGCGCGTGCCAGAAAAAAATGAAATGAAAGACGCGCCAACTACAGACATAACAAAAAAAAAGTGCGCGCGTCATGGCAGGGACGAAAAAAAAAGGGGTGAAGGGGGCGGCGAACGGATGCTCCTACTGTTGCCATGGCGACGTAAACAGGCATGCGTGCCACCATAATGACCGCCCCCAGTTTGGATGGCCGTCACTCAAGGGGACTTTGGCGCTAACGTCGATGTGGCATCAGCGGCGTCTGCATTAGAGCGCCTCGTGGAAGGTATAGCGACATTCACTCCCCTGCTATAGCTTTCCATAATTGAAGTGTGGCTCTCCGAAACGGCGTTCAATTGTCATGGGTACTTTAGTCGAACCTTCCTGATACAAAGTTAAGGAAAATGCAACCTTCACTTAGTAACTTAAGTGCTACAGAGCACGCGACGGCCACTTGAAACATTCGAAGCAGACGGCATACGCTTTGGGTGGTCGGCCATGTTCGCGCATGAGCTTTTTGCGCCCGGTATTCCGCTCTAGGCAAAGTGCTTTGCGCATAGTGCTTCACCGGATACGCTAAATGTTCTTAATGAAATGACTGAGAGGAATTCTGTACGAGATGTCCACATCGACGGAAATTGTTGTCGTTGTGATGCCTGGTGTAGCCATAAAGACTGTTGCATGTTGGGGGATACGCATCCATTGACAGGTTGAATGGCACATGCATGTCAGTAACAAGCTTCATTTCGTAAAAGACGAATAACCAAATCATTCCCAAGCAAGCTC
This sequence comes from Hyalomma asiaticum, assembly GCA_013339685.2. NCBI lineage: Eukaryota > Metazoa > Arthropoda > Arachnida > Ixodida > Ixodidae > Hyalomma > Hyalomma asiaticum. The sequence continues at coordinate 15,529,791 of CM023484.1, forward strand.
GACAGACACAGTGAAGTAACTCTGCACCAGCTCAGGAGAGCAGTTGCGCCAACCGGAATCACTTCCTCTTTGCAGGCCCCGCCACTGTGGTCTAGTGGTTATGGCACTCGGCTGGACATCCGAAGGTCGCGGGAGAGGATACCGGCCGCGGCGGCTGCATTTCAATGGAGGCGCAATGTTGAGGCCCGTGTGCTGTGCGATGTCAGTGCACGTTAAAGAAACCCAGGTGGTCGAAATTTCCGGAGACCTCCACTACGGCGTCTCTCATAATCAGAGCTGGTTTTGGGACGTTAAACCCCATTAATCAATCATCATCCTCGTTTCAGCCGACCCACCGAAATGCCCACGTTGCGGAAACAGATTTAGCATTTTGCACGTTCTTATAGAGTGCCCCGGACTTGAAAAGAACCAATGACGCATTCTAAGGTGCTTAATTCCCGCCATACACCGCAACATCCGCAGCTATTTTTACCAAAGGATGCAGTTTTTCACCTTAAAAAAAATACCCGCATTTCCCCGAAGGGGAGTATGAGGAAGTGCGAAGCACGGGGTGATGCTATGAGGGGGCGCGCGCGACTAAACTGCAGAGCCGAGCGAAGGAGACGGCAGCGAGAGAGCACGCGCCAGCCGACCCACGGAGGTCTGGCCGTTTTTAAGTGCAAAGCACTTTTACTGATGATGATGATGATTAAGTGTAATTAATGATTTAAAGTGTTGTTGTCATGATGCATTTGTACACACACACACACATTTATATATGAAGTATTATTTATTTATTTTACACTTCACGCTTTTCGTATGATGCATTAATGCACCTCGCGAGTGCGTCACACACACACACATACACACACTACACACGTCACTACAGATCAGCACCTATTCGGCGGCCGAGGGTGAGTGCAAACCTAACGGGGGGAGAGGCACACCAGCTGCGAGGAGAGGGTGCGAGGAGCCGGCGCGGCGCGCGCAGCCACGGCGCGGAGGCGCCACTGCACAACGCACCGTGACGTCACGGCGCGGAGAGCGGTGCGGTGCGGAGCCGGCGGAGGGCGGAGCGCGCGCAGTCACGTGGGGCGTGACGTCGTTGCGCCGTTCCTACAGACGCTCCTCTCCGCTCCTCGCGCCGTTGCTAGGGGAGAGGAGGAGGAGCGCGGATGCCGGCGGAGTTTTCGGGGTCGCTTAAGAAGTGCATTCGCACTTAAAAGCATCTCGACTGTTTTTGGGTTGATCGTTCCGCGAACGCAGTCTGCTGCAACGAGAGGTGCGTCCTTTACTTGTCGACGGTGTGTTCCTGGAGAAGAGCGCGTCGTCACACAAATGGATATGAATATATAGCAAATGAGTTCTGCGGAAACCCGCAAGGTGGAGTAACGTTTTATGAAAGGTAAAATTGGCATCCACCTGGATGTCAGACACGCCACTCGCGACGAGTTATGTACATAGAGAAAGCAACCTGCCGACAAAAGGCTGACACCTCCGCTGTGTTATAGGCGCTGAGACTACCTAAGCGCTCACTGCCGGCGTGCATTTAAAGGCAGCACTTAACGCCTTTGCTCCATCGTTCCTAGGTAGCGGTGCCACAGCTGAGAACCAATATTGCCGTGAAAGGGATGCGATGTTAATTTAGGAGTAATTTTGCGTTCTGAACACATTTCCTTTAGTCGGAGATCAAATAGACGGAAATTGTAAAGGAGGGTACATAAGGCCCGTTTGTGCACCCCCATCTTCAATGTGGCGGTGGCGTGGTCAGTACGACTTACAGCTCTTATCACCGCATCGCGGGTGCTAGTGGGTTTGAATCGTAGCGTGTGTTCTTTTATTGTAAAATCTGCATGAATTGTTTAGACATTCACTTCCGTGACGGAAGTAAGTCGGTGGTTTCTTGCTACCACCGATTATCGGTGGTGAAGCCCATCATAAAGCACTTTCGTGTTAAAAAAGAGTTTCCCACCGGTGTGATTCCAAATCATGATGGCACATTCAAGCATGAAAAGTGTGGTGGATTATTGTGGCAGTATCCTTACGACTGCCTCTGCTCGCGGCGGTCTTTAGAAGTGCCGCAATATGCTGGATCGATGAGCTTCCGTAAAAGCGTGTGTAACGAAATCCGCAAGGTCGCCTCAGCAGCAGCCAGAAGACTTTGCTTTTTGATGTCATCTTGTTGATTGCTAACCACAAAGGAACACATCTGTAGCCCCGAAACAGTACCACAGCGACCACATTTTACACGTTCTTGCATTTCTTCCGTTACGGCATTTATGCATTTCTGGCCTTATAACCCTGATCCGGAAAAATACCGCTGCAGGTCTTACAAATTTTATTAGGACACATGCTCGGCTCAAAGCGCAAAATTTGGCGGTTTTTCAGTATACAGGGATGCTAATAAAATTTTCAATACATGTTCTCCTCAGCACTGGAATAGCATACACCAAGTGAAGCAGTTGAAACTCATCTAGTTTTCCGGAAAGTTATATTTCAAAAAAATTTTCGGCGGATCTCTATGCCGGTTACTCGTGTTTTCGATATCATTACCTTCAACGGTGGCTGCCCCAGCAGGCGAGCGGTTCAGATTAAAACGGTGACACTTCAGGCTTCAGATCGCCCCTTTCAGGTTCATCAAAGCTCGCAAAAGTCAATATATATGGTCGGATCACAGCGGCGCTTTCATGTTTGGGATACCAGCTCTGTATTTATAATGGCGGGGTGGATTTGACACCATAAAGAAACGCTGCACGAAGCATTTAGCCGTTTCTATTTCAGTTTGAACACAGGATCCTTTGGGTTATTAAAAATTATTGCTTAGTTTCCTACTGCACTGAACCACCATGCCTGCTACAGGGATATTAATGCCATTGGAACACAGCAACACCAAAACATGGTGAGAAAACCATCGGAGCTCTCCCTTAAATTCTCAAGAATTTAACGGAAATAGAAGGTGACCTTTTTTTATTCATTGTCAAAGCAGTAAATTTTTTAGTCATACCTTCACTTGACGATTTCTGGTTAGCTTTTCGCGTCAATGTAGCTGCTAAAACGATGGACGCGAAATGTGGAGTCCCTCACACTGCGCGATGTCAGTGCACGTTAAAGGACTCCAGCTGGTCGAAATCAGCGGAGCCCTCTACTGTGCCGCATCTCGTAATCATGTCGCGGTATTGGGCCGTAAAATGCTAGAAAGTCATAATTATTAACGCAGTGGTTAAAATTGTAACTTTTATAGAGTGGGGGCACAATTAACGTCAGAAATTTGACCATGAATGCGAATAGCAGCGGCTTTGCAATGTTATTTCTTTAAAAAGGAGCAGAAGTAGTATAAAGCAATAATATTAATCCAGCGCCCACTGTGCATACTGTGGAGTAACGTGCGAGGCCCAGATTGTATGCTTTAAAATTTGACACCTGCAGCTCCAATACTTCCATCTAGGACCTCATCGAAGTTACTTTTTTCGCGCAATTCACGGAAAGCGGTTTCGTTTCAAGAGATAGTTCTGAAAATTTCGAAAACACTTTTTTTACACACTGCAACCGGTTTTGTTCTTGTGGGGAGTCGGAGAGCAAAAGATATTTTTCTTACCGGGTCGGCGGACATGCACGGACTTTCTTAACTGAACACAGCCACATTACATACGTTATGGTAGTGTAGAGAAATTGACGAAAGGTTCGACACCACCGAAATACGACTGCCACTAACAGACAGGTTCGCCTACGATTAGGGTCACCTGCATTCTTTCCGATCAAATATATTTTGATAGGCAGCCAGTATTGCCTTGGTTTGACGCATGCAAAACGTGATTACCTGTTTGCGGCCTTCTAGAGATGCGTAGCATAACCTTGTACCCGCGCACATTCTGTCCGCCTCCTGAAAATTAATCAGTCAGTCAACCAACCAGCCAATCAAAAAATCAATTATTCAGTCAATCAATCAGAACTTTACTTGCAACGAGTGCTTGTGGTCTCTCAGCCGAAAAGCATTTACAAAACCCCTTGAAACTGCCTGAGGGTACAGACACATTGCTGCAGTAGCGCAATCGAAACTTCAAAATATTACAATAACATTGCAGAAATGGACATTTGAAAACATTGTCATAATGTTATGTAAAAAGAGTAATACAAAAAATTATATACCAAACAAAACAAACGTATTGTTTCCTTCAGAAAAGAAACAAGGAAAACAAGGAACCATTCAGAATATATGCACTGACCAAGCATGGAGCAGGGTGGCATTCAAAGCGGGTATGTCGTGGTCAACTTCCTTACTATAGAATGGGACCCCGCTAAGCTAAACACCACTACAGTCATATGTTGAGCGTCCTCTAACGTCGTGTAATATAACCCCCGACGGCAAAAGCGTCGACGAGGCGAGTCTATTGAGACGCAGGAGTGGGCGGGTAGCAGCGTTTGAATCGAGATGCATGGAATGCATGGCGTGGGAAACTTGCTACTTGACGTCAGTCACTTGTCGAAGGATGCGACATGGGCCTTTGAAACGAGAAAGCAGCGTCTCAGAAGCTGCCAGGCGCGCTGGGGACCGAAGGAGAACGAGGGATCCTGTGGAAGAAGATTGGTCGCGATGCCTCTGGTCATAATGGAGCTTGTGGGTTCCCTGAGAAGCGGTTAGTCTCGTACGGCAAGTTCACAGGCGTAGTCAACAAGGGTAACTGCCTAGCAGGCGTAACCAACGGCCGAGGTTGCAACGGACAGGAGGAACGTGTCCATCAGCAAAGTTGGTTCGTGCCCGAACAAGAAATAAAATGGGGAGTAGCCAGCAATACCGTGGCAGAAGGAATTACACGCGGAAACCACGTAGGGTAGTGGATCGTCCCAATCAAAATGGCGAACCGACACGCATTATGAAAGCTTGCCCGTGAGGGTCCGGTGCAAGAGCTCTGTGAGGCCGACCGTGTGCTGGTGGTATGAAGTTTGTTAGAGCTGTGCTGTGAGCAGCAGGAGTACAGGATATCCTCAATCACCTGTGAAAGGGGAGCACGGCTGGAGTCGTTAGCAACTCAGCTTAGGCACCGTGTACTAGAATAACGTCATTAAGTAGGAAGTCAGGTACGCCAGCATAATAGCTGGTTCGCAAGGCTCGTGTGATTGCGTAACGCATCATGTAGTGAGCGGTAACAGCAAACCAATTGCTTCCTACTGCAAATGCTGCAAATGAACCCTGAATATTCAGGCCGAAACGGCAGCTGGGCTCCGGAGGGACGTGAATGGGCAGAAGGAAACCTGGAAGGTAGAATTCATGATTTTTTGCGGCGCTGGCAGACGTCGCAGGCACTGACTAGCCCCGCACTAAGCGCGCAAGACCAGGCCAGTAGAAGCGTTAGGGTGCTTGGTCGTAGCTGCAGGAAACGCCAAGATGATCAGGCGTCGGGGCATCATCAATTTCGTCGAGTACTGTGGGCCGCATGTGCGTTTGTATGAGGCGAAGGATCTCTGCTCCGGCACGTGCTATATTGAGCCGTGATATGCTGTCATCCTTGAGAACGAAAATGGCCAGTTGCTCGCACCCGCTTCATTAAAGCACGACAGCACGGATATTCACGCCACTCGTGACCAACCTGAAGTACCTGGGAAACCGAGATGTCATCGATAGATGGAGGGCTTGTAGAGCCATAGTCGGCCACTAGGGAGCGAGATAGGCAATCGGCATCTTGTTGCAGCTGTCCTGACTTCTATACTACTGTGTAAAATACTGCTGTAGACGGGGCGCCCAGCGAGGGAAACGGCCAGTTGGTCTTTCAGTGAGGTCAGGCAACAAAGAGCATTGTGGTCGGAAACTAATGTAAACGGCCGGCCAAAGAAATAAAGGTGCAATTTTTCCACTGCCCTTGCAAGAGAGAGAGAGAGAGAGAGAGGCCTTCGCGCTCGGTAATTGAATACTTGCGCTCCGAGGAGGACAGTAGCTGGACGGCATATGCTCTTAGAACAAAAGGAGTGCCAAGAACACAGTTTGGGAGAGAAGCAGAGTTGAGTATTCGCTTGTCCCATATACTACTCCTTGTCCCAGAGTGAACGAACTCTCTCTAGACAGAGTAACCGAACGTCCCCTCATGGAGTACAGCACTCCCCCTGCCATAATTAAAGGCATACCTGAAAATGGTCACGAGGGATTTGCCGAATCCAGCCATCCTAAAGGAATTCTATTCTACCCACTTGAAGGTTAATGTTGGCGACATAGAACGCGCTCATCGTGTCGGTCAGCGCCGTTCTGGCTCTCATCGGCGTGTCACCGTTAAGTTCCTCAATTTGAAATAAAAAGCAGAAGTGTTATGGAACGCCCCCAAACTGAAAAACCTCGGCATCCCTCAAGTGTGGACAGAAGAGGTTTTTTCACGCAAGGAACAGTTGGCTCGCAGAAAATTGCGTGAATATGCACAGAGCAATCGTGAGGGAAACGAACCATTTTCTATACATTATAACTCTCTGCTCTTCAAAGGCTCTATCTACCGGTATGAATCGGTCACTAATATAATAACGTCGTAAAAGTTCCCACACGGAACCAGACATATCGTACTAGGAAGAAACCGGCAGGAACACTCAAGGCTCTATCTCCAAATGCAGTGTCGTTACTCTTAACCAATTTCCGCAGCCTGTATCACAAACTAGACAGTTTAAAGACACTCATGCATACTTGCACTGCTCATGTATCTATCGGCACTGAAACTTTGCTTTCCAGCGACGCCACGAACACTGAACTTGCTCTGCACCCATCTTTTACGATATTTCGAAAAAAAAACAGGGAAATTTCTCGGGAAGGCGGAGTTATGATTGGTATCAGAGGAGACTATAAACCGACCCTTTTGAAAGTCCATACTCCCCTTGAACTGGTTGTGATTACCGCCCGTATTGGACATGCATAGTGTTTCATCGCTGCATGTTATCGACCGTCTGGCAATCGGTAAGACGTTTTATACTTATTTAATGCTGGCATTGAACAAATTTTTTCCCAGTAGCCAAAATGCATCTTGATAGTAGGTGGAGACTTTCACTATCCATATACTGACTGGTCATACTCTTCTCTGAAGGAAAACAGCAATAGATCCGAATGTCTTAACTTCTTGCGAACTCGGCATTTTCACCATTTTCACAAGTGGTACAAAGACCAACACAGGGCAGTCATGTACTAGACTTAATCTTTACAAATCAGCCAGACTTAACTGAAACTCGAGTACTTGATCCAATAAGTGATCACAATGTCGTGCACTGCTCGTTTGTGCTAAAACCCGCCGTGAAAAAGAAAATGAAAATCTATATTCTAAGCTACGCATGCGCTAATACTGGAAAAATGATGGCTATTTTAGCACCATTTGCTGCAGATCTTTCAAATCAATTTCAAAACAGATCTGTAAATGACAAGTGGTGTTTGTTTGGAGACAAACTCAAGGATGTTGAAGCTATCTGTATACCCAAAATTACCATCACCTCATAGCCAAACGATCCATGGTTTAACCTCGATGTAAGAAAAATGTATAAACAAGAAAAAAAGGAGTTCCAGAAAGTTTTCCCGGACACATACTCAAGAAGATTGGGAAAACTACAAGAGCATATCGCGTCTTACGGAAACTGTTACTGCTAATGCCAAAAACAAAATTTTCTACTGTACTCTACCAAATATGCTAAAAAATGATCCGAAAAATTTTGACAAGTGGTAAACCCAACATCTAATCATGCAGCTCCCTGACTTTCTGAAAATGGCACGACTTTGAGTGCCATAGATAGCGCTAACAAACTTAGAAAATGTTTTTTCCGATTTTTTTACTGAGGAACAAGCGCTTCATGATGCCCACAAAGTTATGAACCACTCATCCAGTACCCTTTCTCACCCATCGTAATACGACAAAATGGCATATCCCGTGCCATTGACCGGCTCCCTAAAAAACCAGCCCCGGTCCGGACAGTATAGGTTCCAAACTTCTTAAATTTACCTACTCAACATTTTGTTATCTTTAATATTTCAACAGTCGCTGGATACAGGCTGTATACCCGCAGATCGGAAATCTGCCTTAGTAATTTCTGTTTTCAAGTCAGGTGACACCGCGGACCCTACCAATTACAGACAAATTTCCCTAACATCCATCTGTTGCAAATTACTTGAGCATATTTTATATAGGCACATCATAACTTGCCCCATCCAAAACAACTTACTTCTCAATATCAACATGGATTCCGTCAAAATCGCTCATGTCAAACTGAACTGTATGAACTCGTCATAGATATTCACAATTCTATACACGATCAACTTTTCATAGACGCCACCTTCATTGACTTTCCCAAAGCATTTGACCGGGTGCCTCACAATCGCCTACTACTTGAAATTAGACTTACGAGTTAACTACAAGTTGATACGATGGATTGAGGAATTTCGTACGAAAAGATTTCAGATGATCAGTTTACAAAATTGCTTTTCTGTCCACGCTGACGTCATCTCGGGAGTTCCCCAAGGCTCCGTCCTTGGTCCATTGCTTTTTTAATTTACATAAATGTCATAGCTGCTAATCTCACATCTCAAATATGCCTTTTCGCATACGATTGCGTCGTTTATAAAGAAATAACCAGCCCCGATGATATCATTTCACTCCTGTCTGACTTAAATAAGTTAACATAATGGTGCAGTATATGGCAAATGGAAATCAATATTTCGAGAACTATACACGTGCATTCCCTTCAGCTGTTCGCCCGAACGCAAACCAATATGAAATACGCGGTGGTAAAATTTGCTCAGTATCCTAAATTAAATACCTCGGTGTCTTTTATTATCAAGCTTCAGCTGGAAAACACACATTGAAGACGTGACCTCTAAAGCATGCAAAAAATTAGGCTACCTTAAACGACACTTACGTCTTGCAAGTACTGATACAAGGCTTCGTGCGTACAATTCCCTCATCAGGCCTTCTCTGCAGTATGCCTCCATCATTTGGCACCCACATCATGCTATCTTGTCTAACCTACTCGAATCAGTACAAAATAAAGCAGCCCGGTTCACCTTGTCTTCATAGTCTCGTTACGAAAGAAATCACTAAACCTTCTAAGTCATGACTTGCGCAGCAAAATTTGCGCGGTTGACGTTTTTTCATAATTTTTATCATGGTAACGCCCCATTTGCTCGAGCTAATCTTCTGCCTGCTCCCAATGTATCAACTCGGCGAGACCACGTTCATAAAATAAAGCATATATTTGCCCCGACCACCTCTTATCAAAATATGGCGTTAGTATTATCGATCGCAGAATGGAACTCTTTACCTTCATCTATCGTGTCGCTTATAGAATCATCGCCATTCCAAGCTGCCCTAGTAGCGTTTTTGGAAGGACACCACCCGTAGCCTAAACGTACCCGCATATTTCATAAAACCCAATTTTCCACATGAAAACTTACAACCCAACATCATCATCACAGTTGTGCTTTGCTATATGTATGTTTTCGGTCTTCTCTGGATTGTGCTTCATCCTCTACAGTTAATCTTATGTATCTGTGCTTGACAAGAATGATGACTCTAGAAATTGTATGACTCTATAGAAGTGTCATTTGAATTATGTTGCAGTTTCTATGTTGATTTTCACCTGTATATGTCCGCACCCCATTTTTACCCACTCTTATCCCCCCATGCCCTTTCCGGGCCCTTAGGGTACTCGTGCAAATAAATAAATAAATAAATAAATAAACAGAGTGAAAACACTCCGCCGAGGGAGTAACGCTGCCAGAGAAAATCATGCCCCGCCACGATGGTCTAGTGGGTATGGTACTCGGCTAATGATCCAAGGGTCGCGGGATCGAATCCCGGCTTCGGCGGCTGCATTTAGATGGAGGCGCAATGTTGAGGCCCGTGTGTTGTGCGATGTCAATGCACGTTAAAGAACCCCAGGTGGTGAAAATTTCTGGAGCCCTCCACTACGGCGTCCCTCATAATCAGAGCTAATGTTGGGACGTTAAACCCCACAAAACAACAGAGAAAAACAGTGTCTTAGCCCTCATTAGCACAAATAATACTGGAAAATCGTGTGGTGTGCTTTCACCACATGCTACAATTGTTTCTTTAGGGAACAAAACAGATTATGACCTTTCAGCCCAACAGAAGTTTTACACTAGCTGTTTATCATGGCACAAAGCCTGCACCTTAGCATGGTGCTCAGCATGTGTTGCCACGTAAAATGTTTCAGTAGACAGTAAGACATGCAGACACAGGTAAATTTAATTTTTCACCTCTCACACGTCGTTGCTGTGGCTGCCTGAGGAGAGCTCGGAAGGCTCTCGCTGGATTCACGCCTCATCAGTATTCAAACGGCCGACAGGTTCGCCTTGCATTTGGAGTGTACTTGACATTAAATGCCCAGAACACCGATAAAAGCAGAGTGATCCTGTCTAGGGATGGTCGAATAAATTTTTTAATCGATTAATCGTTAATCGTTCCTAGACTTAGCCTTTCATCGACTAATTGCTTTTGCTGTGATGTTTTAATCGATTAATCGATCAATTGACCTTTTTTATCAGTGCTTGAAAAATGATGCCTTTTTGTTTGAGAGGCGTTGCTTGTGTTTGATATCGACACAAGTATTTATCCAACGCGCTATAGATCACATGTGCGCAATAGCGGCTGCGTGAAAATTCGCACATTTGCCCACTGAACACAGGGAGCCCGTCGTCTTTGGATTTGTGAAGGATCCAAGATTCCGTGGGTGGCCATGATCCATGGACGGTTCGGGAGCAGGTCGTATTTCCTCGAAGTCCACTAGAGCGAACCGAAATCGGAGGCGCATTCGGCGACCAAACTGGTGGTAAAGTCGCACCGGAAAGATGCCGTGTGGCCGAGGATGGGGAAATCCCGACAAAGGTAAAAGAGAGAGAGAGACGAAGAGGAAAGTAGAGTTAAAGACGCTCGCTCTTGTAGCGATGCGAACATTTTTTCGGTTTGTCTGTTAGATATTGTGGAAGCCCTCGATAATACTATAACCACGAACTGACGCGATATCTCCCTTGAGGTCACTCATGCGAGATTGCACCGAAACATACTGGTCTCAAATAGGCCATTAATGCAGGCATCTGCGGGAAATAAGAGTGACGCGAGTGTTTCCTCCCGGCTAGAATAAACGGCAGCTGTGCCAGTATAATGCACAGATTTCATCTGGTCGTCGACTTAACTCGGCGCTACACGCACCTTTTCAATCGCGTGTACAGCTGGAACTGTGAGCGCTGTGTAATGTATCAGAGGTTAGAACCCATAATATTTCGCGGCTGTCCTACATTCGTGCCACAGCAGTAGATGGCGGCCTCTAGGCTGGCTGACATGGGAGTACAAGGAATAGATGGAAGCTGTATTTCACCCGACATAGGCGACCATACAGAATTACCAAATGCTACAAGGTCATTTTTTTAGGGGCGAAGCTCCTCTTAGTCTAACCTTGTCACGCGTCAGGCGTCAGTCGTCAGGCGTCAGGCGTAACCCGCGTGCTGGGAGGCACGCGCTCGCCCTCGGCATTCGCCTCGGCGCGTGCCTCTGCTGTCTTGTGTGAGAGAGAGAGAGACAGAGAGAGAGCGAAAGGCGCGCGTTGGCTATGGAAACGATCTTTCTTAGAGGAACCTTGTACCAGCTCGCAAAGAAGGAGAACGCGCTCTCACCCGCGACAGACAACGTTGGCTCAGGCAGCGTCTCCTAGCGAGTTTCTTCATTGAGAAATACCGACCGCTCGCGTTGGAGAAGCGTTCACCGGCAACCCATGTGTATATATATATATATATATATATATATATATATATATATATATATATATATGTGTGTGTGTGTGTGTGCGTGTGTGTGTGTGTGTGTGTGTGTAGTAGGCACTGGATCTTGACTTGCAATGAAGTGCCGGTGGGAGATTTCACTTGTGCATAGTTGAACCATGAGGATTTGTAGCGTGCGCGTTAACTAAATTAATCCGGAACTCGGCACAATCTACGATGAACATCCCGAGCTTCGCCCACTCATCATCATTCACTCCGTTGATATGCTGTAATTTTTTTTCAACAGAAATGGACTAGATGCTAGACGTTCGGTGTGCCAATGTGGAAAGTTGCGGATTATGAATAGCGACTATTAGACTTAAATGCAGCTAAAGTGGCTTCTTTCCATTATGCAACTATTAGACCTTTTTCATAATGCTCGAGTGCGTTTCCCTGCACAGTATATTCGCCCAACTAATGGCGCCCCCTGTCGCGTTTCAAGTGGAGCTAGGCGAAGTCCCAGTGACACGTGCTGAGGTTTGAATATTTTGTGTTTATGTTTTCGGCGTCATAGCACGCTGTTTTGCAGAAGTGAATAGCTGCCATAAGTTGGGCTAACTGCATTGCAGGGAAGCTAGCGTTACAGTTATCAAAGCGTATTTGGCGTTGAGGCACAAAGTTGGGCTAGATGGTATCAAGCGTAATGAAATATGATTACTAGCCTCCTTGTCCCCTTTGCCCAAGCAGTCATGTCTTATTATGTATATACGGATCACTTATTCTCATCATCATGCTCCATCACTTTTAGGGGCGAAGCTCCTGTTAGTCTAACCTTGTCCTGTGTCAGGCGTCAGGCGCAATCGGCGTGCCGGGAGGCACGCGCTCGCCCTCGGCGCGTGCCTTCCGGTGCGTGCCTCTCTCTCTCTCACTCTTCCATCTACTGTCTTGTGAGAGAGAGAGAAAGGCGCGCGTTGACTATGGAAACACTCTTACTTAGATGAACGCTCTACCAGCTCGCAAGGAAGGAGAACGCGCCCTCACCCCCGCGAGAGACAACGTTGGCGCAGGCAGCGTCTCCTAGTTTCTTGATTGAGAAATACCGACTCCTCGCGTTGGAGAACAGTTCACTGGCCACCCATATATATATATATATATATATATATATATATATATATATATATATATATATATATATATATATAGACACTGGATCTTGACTTGCAATGAAGTGCCGGTGGGAGATTTCACTTGTGCATAGTTGAACCGTAAGGATTCGTAGCGTGCGCATTAACTAAATTAATCCGGCACTCGGCACGATCTACGAAGAACCTCCCGAGCTTCGCCCACTCATCATCATTCACTCCGTGGATATGCTGCAATTTTTTTTCCCCTGTTGCATTGTCCCCAAAGTAGAGTAGAAGGCTGGGGCGTAGTAGATCAGGCCACCCTCTCGAACTTCTAATACATTATCTCTCTTTCATTGGTGACAAATAATCTTTAATTCGCTAAGGAGTAAAATACAATGGCAATAAGAACTGAACCAGTCAAGAAATAAGCAGCGCATACTGCAATGTGGCACTTACACAAAAAGCAAGTAAATTCTGGGGGTAAAATAAAACACCAAGGTTGCAATATACCCTGAAGGCGACGAAAACCACTTGTTTGTCAAAGAGAAGAGTCGACTTTCTGCGGCAACACGATGAAACAGCGCGCCGCCGGTAACAAACGAAAACAGTCACCGTTTGTTTCGTTTCATGGTGTTGCCGCTTCCAACCAGATGGTCTTTTCTACTGAGCGTAGAAATGTCAGTTGCCCGAGATGCTCGGTCGACAACCGACACCTCTTTTAGATCGCCACACATCCGGCATGCGAAAAAAGGCGCTCGGATGCTACTGGCGTAGCAGGAATTGGCAAATACTCCATTGCAACGTCAAACACGCGAGCTAGCCCAGCTCGCATGCTGTGCCAAGTCTCAAGTGGGTTCGGTTTGGTGCGGCGATCGACGACTGGGTTACTGTAGTAGGCCTTGAACTGAGACGGCATTTTGTTCAATGAGCCTTCCTCCAAAGCAGCGCAATTACGCAGAAGTGCGCGATCGACGGCATCCCAAATGGAGCCGGAAAAAAGTAGCTGGACTGGGATTTGCGACTTTTTGTTGAGTATGGCTAGTAGCAGCAACTTTTTCAGCAATTTTCCCACCTGTAATATGTTCAAAATGTCAGCCGCAGATGTACGCACAAAACAAACACAACAGAAGAATAAAATAAAAAAGGTTTGTCTATAGCGGCGGCCAACCGATAATTTGTTGTTCCAAAGCCACATTTCATCGCAAACGCGATAGCAAGAATTTAAAAATGCAGCCGCAGTTCGAGGAAATTATCGCTGGCCCGAATGTTTACGCTAATCTTTGGTCTAGCACAAGGACGCACCGACGCGTGTAACACTGGTGAGCTGTGCTTCTATGACGAAATCGTTGACTGGCGACACCCAGCGAATGCTTCCAGAAAGGCGTCAATTTCCAACCTTCAGGCGGTGCCTTATCGCATATGCGCCCGACTTATTGTCAACCTCGGAACGGTGTTTTTGGGTGGCCGCAAGAGTGAATCCGTTTTGTAGACCGCGATATTCACTGGTGGCGAAACCAAAAAGGCATGTTCTCCAAATCACAATAAAGCGAAAGCAGGCATAGGGAGGCTTGCTTCAAAAAATAGTCCATCTCACCACATATATTTGTCACGCTCAGGATATCCGTGCATGATTGTGTCTTATACATTACACATCCTAGTTGGAGATCATTTTTTAGAATTTCAAAACAAAAGAGGCATATCGAAAAGGTTTCGAGACTGTCTATAGGCCCATACATAACGCTTCGCATTACCGGTTTCCGCGCTCCATTCAGCACGACAAACCGGTTGGCGCTTTTTTTACAACCCTGAGTGTCTGCTCGATAAGAATTCCTCAGCACATGATTTCAGGCGCTTCGCGAGTTTGTATAATGCTGATGGTTGAGTCATCGAGGCGCGCCGTTTGCTTCGTACTTGGAGACACTACTGATCATACCGGCGTTGCGCTACATATCGGTTTTCAACCCAGCAGGTTTTATTTGCGTGCTGCGAACGCCATGCTATAGCCGCATATGGATGAACAGCATCTCAGGACATCCACCGTTATAATATGCAGACTTTAATACCGCTGTCCATACCTCACTATTCGTCTGAAACTACTAACTTCTTATTGCCCAAAATTGAAGATGTTTTATACGATGTCCTTGAAATAAATAAATAAGTGAATAAATAAAAATAAACAAATGCTGTTAACTTACATAAGTGTCTGACAATCATGGCCACCGCCTGAGGATGCTCGAAAACATAATTCTTGTACCGTGGATCCAAAATTGTCGCGGCAGCGTACGGACGCAGGTACTCTATTCCACTAAATATTTTCTCAATTTCTGAGAGCAGCTTTTGCTGGAGATCGAAAGTGAGACTGTGGCTGGGTTCGAAGCTCTGGATACCCTGTAAAGGAAGATAAATATTAACATTTCGAAACATGAGAAAGACAACAGGCACAGTATTAATTTTCCTGTAGATGGTAATATTCACTTCCGACTACGTGCAAGAAGGTATGATATCAGGTTACGACATTCAAGTGCATGTCAGTGTAGAGTGAGTCACTGGAAGTCTCAGTAAACCCGTGAAAATGTACCTGCTTTAGGCCGTAAACCAGAGGAATTACGTCGCTGAGTGTCACGGAACGGCCCTTTGATACCATGAGCGTGGCTTCTCCTAGCGGCTTCAGCAGGTCTCGTGCTCCGGTAAGGACGTCGAGCTGATCACCAGAGATCAAATCTGGCGGCTTTCGTCGGGTAGCGCCTCTCTCTATCTCTCTCTCTGAAATGTTGTAAAAGCACCCTGCTGGCAGCTTCCGACAAATTCAAAAAGCGCTCCAGCATGTAATAACAAGTATTCCATCGGGTCCTGATTTCTATCAATTTCATTGACTCATGTTCCCGCTTGCCGTCTTGCATCTGCATTTCCACCAACAGTCGCGACGCAACATCGCTGGTGCGAAGGAAGCGGACGATCTTCTTCACTTTCATCAGTATCGGCCGAAGGGCGACGAGGGATGGACCTTCATAGCTGGGTGCATCGGCGTCAGTGACGTCATCAAGCAAAATCTCGGCGTGCTCCTCATTTTCGGGGACAACCACCAACTCACGTGGTTCCATTTCTGATGGAACTTTGCTCACGTCTAGACCAACGGCAGCTTGGCCAACTTGGTTGAGGAGATCGGCAACGCAGGAGACGTGCTTATCTGGCGTCAAATTCATCTTGGACGGCTGCCTTAATGTTCTGCCTGCCATCTGTGACAACAGCTCTGACCTTAGATTGATCAACATGCCATTCATCGCACAGTTCGCTCATTGCTGCGCGAAGATTCGAACTGGTCTTTCTTTGTGGGATGTAGTACATAATGCCCGTTTCGATGTTCACTTGCTTGGTTCCTGAAAAAGTAAAACGATGTAAATCAATACTAGGTGCAGTAAATGTGGTTACGCATTGCGGCAAATAAAAAGGCACATTTTTCAAAATTAAAAGAAAATTACTTGCCTTCTCTGTAGTGAACCGTGAGGCCAAGGTACGACCGCATTGTGTTTTCGTGCGTCCAAAGATCGGCTCTGATGCACAGATGATCGGCGGCTTGAATTCTCCGACCAATGCGTGCTCTAAGCTCCTCGTACTTCACTTCGAGACTCTTAGTGATGGTAGGCTCGGTAGGAGGCTTGTAAAGTGGCTGCAGTGCTTTCACGAACGTCTTGAATCCGTCTTTGTCGGGTGTGCTGAGAGGCAAGTCGTCGTGCACGATCATATACCCGAGAGCATCAGTAGCGTGCTTTTCTCCGACTCCACCACCTGAAACGCACCAACCTATAATGTGAATTCGTCGTTGCCCTTCACGCGTTCTTTTTTTTTCAGGACCGAGAAAGTTCCTGGCAACGAGTACAAAAACTTACTTGCGAACACCACAGCACTGGCGAGGCACTTTTCCATCGGTCCATAAAGCGAAGAAGCAGAGGCACGTGTTAAAGCACTGCACGTGCCCGGGCCGGCCCGGCCCGCGGGCCGGGTCGGGCCGGGTAAGTAATTGTCGGATCGGGCTCGGGCCCGGGCCGGGCCCGGGTCAGGCCCGCATCAGGCTCGGGTCTCATACGTGTCCGTAATGGCGCGTGTATGCTCTTTGGTTTTGTTGTTTTGGGGGATTTAACGTCGCGAACCTAATCAGGCTGTGAGACGCCGTAGTGGAAGGTTCCGGGTAATTTAGACCGCCTGAAGTGCATTAGCGTGCACGGAAATCGCACAAGACCTTTAGCATTTTGCCTCCATTGATATGTTACATGTACTTCCGGGAAACTGCCTCATATAAGTTCCCGCCATTACATTGAGTGAAACACGTTCTTGGGTACCGTGTATCAAAAGAAATGGTAGTGAGGGAGCACTGCGGCAAGAGAGAAGCAACGATACACTGCCCACATTAGTGCATCTAAGATGTACCCATCGGTATCATAGGAAACATTAGTATGCAGCTACATACGCATGCCCGCAGCGCCTGCTTCCGCCTTCGTGACTGGGCAGACTGGTCAACGCGACTCGTGAGTCATTAATACCTGAGGAGTTGCTTTTCCTGCAGTTTAAGCGCGAGTAGCATAGTGACTCTACTCACAGGCTCGCCGATACACGCAGATGTTGCTCATTTTGTGCTAGGAAGGCAGTTGCAAATATTTATGATTTGGCAATCAGCAAATTAGATTTAACTCGGATGCTCATCATATCGAGTATGCTTTTGCTTATTCTCACGGCCACCTTCGCCTTCGTCACAATTCGTCAGTAATTCATAAGTTTCCCCATTCGTCGGAGCACAGGTGTTCTCATGGCGCTCAAAAACGTGGACGCGCTCCTGAGACAGAAGTGAGCAAGCACCTAAGGAACGTGATAATCCAGATGATTAACTGCGGCACCCTTTGCACCAGACGGTTGTATTCGCACCCTTACTGGATAAACATCTAACGGCTCCAGCGACACCCCGTGTGGACGAATTTTTCATCCCTTCAAGGCTCCAACTTCTGCCGCTTTTAGATTTTAGCTGTAAAGTAACACATCAAAACGGGAGATGTGAACCCCTTCTCTAGTCAAAAGAACGTAAGGCAGCTCCGCTACTGTGAAACCCGAGGAAGTGCACGGGCACCCAGCGATTCCCACTCGTAGAGTTCCCACTGCTCCGTTGACCAAAGCGTCAGTTACGTCAATGTTTGTGGCAAGCATGGAGGAAGTCTTTCCTTCCCTTCCTCCAATATTGTAAGACAGATTCGCTAAGTCGGGGTGCGACACGTGCGCAACTTTTTGTTGACTTTTATCGCCTGCGATATCACCGTCCCGTGTTAAATGTACCACGATCCAAAATCGATGCGCGGGTAGCTCGGTGCGTGCAGTAATATAAGATGATTACAGTGGGCAATAAAGATTTTGCGGAAGCTATATACAGAGGCATAGACTGAGTATCCTGTGCCGTACTTGAGATGCTTAACACGCTACATGTTGAAACAAAAGCAGAACGGCCCAAGTTCATTTATATTATGGAACACGTAACTTATTTTGCTGCCTGAACAGTTGACACCTTCTGAAATGAAGCATACTGAAGCAAAAGAATATGCCTGATCCGTGTGAAATGTCCTGCCACGTGGGCGCTACCCCTCTTGAATGTTTGCTTTTTCTCTACCTTCCGCCTTTTCCTGCCCACCGTAGTCACGGCTTTTTTCTTTCTGGCGCACATCGACTCCACCGTCACAGCCTCTAGCTGCAAGACTGCAACCACGACTGCGAGTCACAGACAGCCATACTTGGCTGCACTGACCTTCACTATAAGCGAATATTGGACAGTGCCTCGTTTATGGTCAAGGAATAATTCGTTGAATTTGGCGGGCCGGGCTGGGGCGGGCCGGGCCCAAACCTTTCGGGCCCGGGCCGGGTACGGGCCGTATTTAAAAATGCCGGGCCGGGCTCTGGCGGGCCAGAGCGTGGCGCTTTGGGACCGGGCCGGGCCCGGGCCGGTAAACGTCGGCCCGTGCAGTGCTCTAGCACGTGTACTTGTAGTGGGAGCGAGTTCTCTAGTCGGAGCCGCAGCTGCGGTAGCTGAGCCAGCAGTACATTCTTGGCCGTGAAGAATTAAATAAGACGCACATGGCGTGAAAAAAATTTCCCCATTACGCTGAAAATGCTGACAGAAAGGTAGGGGGGTCTCCCAGTTTTTTTAAAGAATATGAATCACCAACCACCTAGATTTTTAAACACAAGAATGTCTAACGTAACTGAAAAGCGGCTTGATGTCAAGATCAGTTAAACAAAGGTGGATGGCAGTAAACTAAATTGCGAGATACTAGCAACCTACCTGAGGCCGCTGATTGGTGCCTTCAGGGACGGTGTCTTCAACAAGATCACTTACGGGTTGACCACCTTTCTTTGGGTGGCTTTTTGGCACGTTAATAGAGTGGGTATGCAGCTGGTGATACCTGAGACTTGCTGTCGCAGGCTTTGAGTACTGCTTGTCACACTTAATACACTTCGCGGTCTCCGTTTTCTTGTCTTCTTCGAACAACGACCACACCGCGCTTCTCTTCCGATTGCTCGGCATTACGACATCAAAAAGGTAACATGAACACGAATGTAGAACAATAACAACACCATGTAGCACACAAGCCCCACGTATGCTTGCGACGGTTAACCAATATACGATAGGAAAAAGGAAGGCGAGAATAAGTGAAAGGAGTAGCCCTTAGTGGGCTGGGAGCAGAAGTTCTAGAAGCGGGCAAGTTAACTTTTGCCTGGTTGGGGTGGGGCCGCCTCCTGCCCGCGTTTGAAGCATTAGGGAGGGCTTGGATGTAGACGGTGTAGGCGATGGAGATCAGGTCTAGTTCATTTCTATCTCTATGGGGTATGGCCGTCTGTAGCTCTGGGATCCTTTTACTTACGTAGAAATATGGGCTAGACATCTGCGTCTCGGGGCAACACCCTCTGAAAATTTTCATAGGGTGTGGCTCGGCGCCGCGCACCTCGCAATCGTGCGCTCCGGCCAAGGGGCGGTGTAGAGGTTGGGGGGGGGGTAATTTATTATTCGAAAAGATTTAATTGACTAATTCGATTAATCAGAAGAGGGAAATCGATGACGATTAATCGATTATTGGTGTACATTTAATCGATTAATCATTCATCGATTTTACCATCCCTAGTCCAGGAGGAAAACTAGCAGCCACAGTTCCCGAGGCAAGAGCTGCGTCGCCATCGAAGATTTCAAGCCCTCATTTTCCGCCCGCTAACGACATTATTGTGTTCGTAGATGGTGTACCGACTAATGCTCTTGTAGATACTGGAGCTGCTGTTTGTGTGGTCAGTGACCTACTGTGCCGCAAGTTGAAGAAAGTGACGACTCCGCTTCTTGACATTTCACTATGCACATCGAGCTCGCAGCACCTCAAGCCTTCAGCCACGTGCACGGCCCGCATTCTGATCCACGGCGAAGTCTATATACTCGAACTTGTCGTTCTTTCGCATGCGTCGCATGAGGTCATTCTGGGTTGGGATTTCCTTCCTTCGCATCGTGCAGTTATCGACTGCGCTCGTGCACAACTCGCCTTGTCCCCGTTCAGTGCCATGACAGTCGATACCTTGCCCGTCTGCCAAAGCGATTGCCACTGCTGACGTCGTCATGTCTCTTTTTAAATGCGAAGCATTTCTTAGCGAACTTCGGCGACTTTGAGCGTATCTATCTATCTATCTATCTATCTATCTATCTATCTATCTATCTATCTATCTATCTATCTATCTATCTATCCGCCTACGACTTTGTGCTCTCCTGGCCGTTTCGTTAATGCGATGTATACGAAAATTGGTATGTCACAACATGACTGCATGACGAACATAACTGACAAGTCATAACATGAAAATCAAGACGTGTATGTCATGAGGGGCATGATTTACATTTTGTTTTGTGGGGTTCAACGTCCCAAAACGAGCTCTGATTATGAGAGACGCTGTAGTGGAGGGCTCCGGAAATTTCGACCACCTGGGGTTCTTTAACGTGCACTGACATCGCACAGCACACGGGCCTCAACATTTCGCCTCCATCGAAATGCAGCCGCCGCAGCCGGGATTCGATCCTGTGACCCTCGGATCCGCACCCGAGTACTATAGCCACTAGACCACCGAGGCGGGGCGATGATTTAGATGCCACGGTCTTGGTGCTCTCCTGGCCATTTCGTTAAAGGGATGTATGCGAAAATTCGTAGCCTACAACATGACTGCACGAGGAACATAAATGACAGGTCACAGCATCAAAACCATGATATGCATGTCATGAGCGGCATGATTTACATGCCACGCTCTTGGTGCTCTCCTGGCCATTTCGTGAACTTCATATGTACCGAAAGCGCTATAACGAGAGAACAATGGAGATACGTTTTGCTTGATGCGTGCTTCGCATTTCCTTGATTCCCACTGCAAGTGGGATCTGCCACTTTTCTGTTGGCTCAGTGTCCATCTGCTGTGACTCTGCCCTCGCTTCGACAGCTTTGTTTTCGCCGTCCGACGAATGTTACCGCCGCCGTAACGTTCTAGTTCCGTTTGGTGTTATCACGCTTGTTGATTGTTCCGGTGCTGCTTAAGTGTGCAATCCGGTCCCCTACCCTGCAGTTGTATTACTTGGTGATTGTGTTAGGTATCTCGACACGTTTGATGCTAACTTCCCGTTAGCACCTTTCGCCGAGACACCACTGATTATTGATGCTATCGCTTCTTTTGCCGAACCCGCCTCACTTGACCACGATGTTTTCTTGTGCTGAATTGATAAGGAGCTGACGCAAGCACAGCGGAACCAGCTCATTACGGTGCTTGATTGTTTTCGCGCCTCATTCGATATCGGTCAACCTTCATTGGGGCGCACGTCGACGGTTGTACACCATATTGATACCGGTCACCACGCTCCACTGGGCCAGCGTCCCTACCGAGTTTCCCCGGCTGAACGCAACGTCATTACTGAACACGTAGATGACATGCTTCAACGTGGCGTGATTCAGTACACACAAAGTCCTTGGGCTTCCCCGGTAGTACTGGTGCGGAAAAAGGATGGCTCAATCAGATTTTGCATGGACTACCACCGACTCAACGACATCACACGCAAGGGTGTTTGTCCCCTACCACGAATAGATGACGCTCTCGATTGCCTCCAAGGCGCGAGTTCTTCGCTGGATCTGCGCTCTGGATATTGGGAAGTGCCGATGGCCGAGGCTGACCGTTCCAAAACCGCCTTTGTGACTCCAGATGGATTATATGAATTTAATGTAATGCCTTTCGGTCGTTGCAATGCACCTGCGACTTTCGAAAGGATAATGGGCACTGTTCTCAGAGGGTTCAAGTGGCACACCTGTCTGTGCTACCTGGACGACATAGTGGTCTTTTCTTCAGATTTGAAATGCCATCTCACTCGCCTAGAGCAAGTTGTTCACTGCCTAAAGGCTTCCGGCTTGCAAATGAACCTGAAAAAATGCCACTTTGGCGCGCGCCAGCACATGATCTTAGGTCACGTCTTGTCCAAAGAAGGCATTCTGCAAGATCCTGCAAAACTCGCGCGGTCGCGGAGTACCCCAAGCCCACTACCCTCGAAAAGCTGCGTAGCTTTATCGATATCTGCTGTATTTTCGACGCTTCATCCGTAATTTCGCCTCAATTATCGCGCCCCTTGGCTCGACTGCTTGCAGGCAGCACTTCGCTATCTGCTTGGAACTCTGATTGCTATGAGCCATTATTGACGTTCCACCGGTTCCTTACAACCCCTCCCATACTATGCCACTTCGATCCCGCTGTCCCTGTTGAGATCCACATGGATGCTAGCGGTGTTGGTCTTTGCGCCATTCTCTGTAAACGCAAAGCCGGCTGTGACGAATATATTGTCGCATACGCCAGTCGTACACTAACAAAGGCGGAGTCAAACTCATCCGTAAGGGAAAAGGAATACATGGCCACTATTTGGGCAATTGGAAAATTCCGCACATACATTTACGGACGCCAGTTTGACGTCGTTATCGACCATCATGCTTTATGTTGGCTCTCCTCTCTAAAAGACCCCACTGGCTGCCTCGCTCGCTGGGCTTTACGTGTTTAAGAATATGCCACACGTGTCATTTATCGCTCTGGACGTCAGCACTCAGACGTTCATGCCCTCTCACACTCTCTGCTACCTCCTGACCCTGGTCGCTCACAAGTCATAATCTGCAATACGTCATCTCTGAGCATCAACGATATGCCGGCCGAGCAGCTGAAGGATGCCTGGATCGCGTCCCTGATTCAAGTTGTCTCATACCGTTCCCCTGGGCCTCTACCACGCTCTCTTCGTCGTCAAGCGCAACACTTTGTCGTACGCGCATCGTGCAACAAACTTCACCAGTGAGAGAGAGAGAAAAAACTTTATAGACCAAGGGATCTTCGGGTCCCCGCACGACACCACTGCACTACACCTTCATGAGTTCGTGAAGCTCCATGACGTGGGCAGCCCGGTCGGTGGCGATCTTCTTCCTAACCGGGTCCGTCGAGCGCAGCAGGGTCTCCCATTTCTACCAGGTGGTCAGAAGCTCCGGGCCCCGCGGGAGAGGGTCAACCGGGAATTCGAGGAGAATGTGGGTAAGGGTAGCGTGGGGGTGGGTGCACTGTGCGCAAGACGCGGCATATGCCCCTTGGTGTATGCGGGACAGCAGATAGGGGGAGGGAAGGGTGCAGGTCTGGTGGCGCCACAATATGTGGTGGTAATTGTTCAGAGAATGGTGGGGTGAGGGATACAGCTGTCGTTTGGCGCGATAGACCTGCGTCAGCTCACTGAAGGAATGCATGTGTTCCCGGGAAGAGTCCGACTCCGATTCCGCCGCCGCCTGGTTGATGAGACCTCCGGCGTGGTCATTGGCGGCTTCGTTGCCGGGGTTCCCGGAGAGCGCAGGCACCCAGATCAGCTCCACATAGCGGGGCGGGTTTATGGAGGGCGAGCTGAGAATTGTGAATGCTGGCTCGTGTAGTCGGCCACGCGCGAAATTTAGGAGTGCAGTTTTTGAGTCGGTAAGGACGTACCGGGAATTTGTGCGTTCTAGGGCAAGCGCGATTGCCGCCTCCTCCGCCGATTCCGGAGTGCATGCGTCAGGAAGGTGGAGAGTAGCGACTGATTGAAATGTGCTATCAAGGACGGCAACTGCCGCGTGTTTATCCGTGCAGTCTGCGCCCACCCATACGGCGTCGGCTTCCGATCCGTAGGATTTGTGGAGAGCTCTTGCGCGGGCTGTACGGGGGGCCGAGTGATATGTGGGCCGGGTGTTTTGAGGAAGAGGTTCGACGAGAAGCTGTGTGTATATGGGTCGCGATACTGGTAATAGTGTGGGGTCAGCTGCGGGTATGCGAATCTGAAGAGTGTCAAGTATGTGACGCCCTGTCATAGACTGAGCAAAGCGATTGTAGTGTGCCTGTCTCTGGGCCTCTATGAGTTTGTGTGTGGTGTTATGGAGGCCAAGCTGCAGGAGTTTAACAGCCTGAGTGTTAGGTGGGATGTGTAGGACCACCTTGTAGGCTTTGCGAAGCATAGCGTCTAAGGCGGCGATTTCCTCTTGACGAAGTCGGAGGTATGGGATTGTGTAGAGGAAGTGACTGAGGAGGAAGGCATGAATGAGACGGCACAGGTCGTGCTCCGGCATGCCATAGTGTTTGCCTGAAACTCTCCGGGGGATGTGCAAGAGTGCGTCCGTCACACGTTTGAGTTTCCGTATAGCGAATGCGTGCCGGCCGTCGTTCAGGCTGTGAAGGCCCAGCACCCGGATTGTGGTGACTTCTGGGCCAGTGAATTATCTGATCGAGCCACTCAACCCTTCCTCCGATCACCGTTGCAGAGGGCGCGAAATAGTTCACGTTGTGACATCTCCTTAAGTCGCCAGGTTGGCTCCTTTCTGCGTGGAGAGTGATCGTAGTGAAGCACACCGGCAGCGGCTCTGACTCAGCGCGAAGAAGAAGACGTTGACATTGCTGTTGCTTTGAGCTGGGCTCGTTCTAATATAGTGAGCGTGTCCTGGTAACAACTAGTCTTTGGTTACATCTCGTTATAATATATATATTGCACTCTTACGAGTTGAAGACTCCTGTCAAGGTTGGAAACGGGAAGAAAGAGTAAACAGGAGGTGACGCCAGTGGCAGGTAGGCACACTTCGACGCATGACGTCAAAAATTCTGCAGATCCCACGTACTGTGGCAATCGATGTCGTGCGAAGTCAACGAGGACATTGCCTATGAAGAACTGTACGACATTCAGCAAAGTGGTACAGTAGAATACGTGTGTTCGTGCAAAGAGCATGGGTACCCACTCAGGAGCACACTTAATGTGAGCTAACTAGGAACGTCGACAGCACCGTGGCGACTGAATGGTAGGTAAGGGTAGAGCGTCACGTTAACGTCACGTTGGCACTCACGTTAGCCCGAACCACAAAGTCTGTTTGGTAAACATTGCACTATATGGTGCATTGGTTTCGTCTCATGAGTGTGGTTCGTGGAAGTGTCTTGTAACAGAGGCGCAATTCACGTTAAAGCAGTATCAATTTTCTATTTTCTGGTGCACTAGATTTATTTCCTAAGTATCCCCTGAAGAAGAAGCCGCCGTAACCTAATGGTAGCGTGCTTGCTAGCTCCTCCACGGTCCCTGTTGGACACCCCCTACTGCTTGGCAATTAGCACAAGTTTCTGAATGCTTTGTCTGCCTACGTTTCAACTACAAGCTACGAGAGACGTTGCTTTTTTATTTTTAAGAGCGGCCTGACCATTTGGTGTCCACCGCGAAAAGAGAAATATGGGCCTATCCTAGGGGCCGTGCTCCATGATAGGTGCAGAAAGCTTGGGACCCAGGCCGAAGTTGCGGGTTCGATCCCTAAAGGCGCGGGGTTTCATATCTGTACTTCCCACAGCCGTGGCCTTTGATGCGACTATTTTAGTCGATTTTCTATTCATATAGGCTCTACCTAATTCAGACACCTATGGCGCATGCCAACATACTGCCGGCCGAGCACTACGGGCATTAGCGGCGCGTTATTTCGGTGCCGTGCATATTGACTATAGCACGTTACTGTGGTAAAGATGAGTCATTCACGTTCGCCATACACTTATACCCTACTTTCCATATAATGGGATATGCCAGGTGACTGAGACAGCAGGAGAGGTGTATCTATCCGAGGTGTAGGCGGATAGATAGATAGATAGATAGATAGATAGATAGATAGATAGATAGATAGATAGATAGATAGATAGACAGACAGACAGACAGACAGATAGATAGATAGATAGATAGATAGATAGATAGATAGATAGATAGATAGATAGATAGATAGATAGATAGATAGATAGATACGGGCAAAGTTGCTCCAGTACGCCAAGAAATGCTTCGCATTTAACAGACATCATGGGGACGTCTGTAGACAGGCTCTATGGGAGGCCCGCCGACTTCTCTGTAATTTGGCACACATCGAATGCAGGGTACTGGCCAATACTGTTACGCCTTAAAGAGTAGTTTTATATGTGCGATTTCGCGAAGCACTCATGATGAAAATTAAGGTAACATTCTTTCGGTTCCAATTAGAAATTTTATAATTGCTAAACAAACATCCCTGTGACTGTACCCCAAAGTGAACCTCAAAACGAAAGTATAGTCATTTCAGCGAATTCCAGGCCTGGTTGTCGAATACTTGGTTCTAGAATTTTCTTGCGCTGGATTTTGAAGCGGCGACAAGATATCAAAAAAGTGGTGGATCGTTTCTGCCTTGTTAAGAAGGGGCACAGTGAGATTCTAATGCGGGTGCGTCGTAGGCTTCCGTACTCTTGCAACTGACCCCACATAGCATGAACCACCGTATGCTGAGTGACCTCTAGATTCATGTAACAATATGATGAAGTGAGGGAAGCAATGAACACACTACAAAAAGCAGTGAAGCATTCTAATGTTGAGAACATACATTTCGGAAAGGACAGTGAAATAAATGCTAATACACAAGGAACACAATGCTATGAGCCTGACGCAACACAATGCTATGAGACACAATGCTATGACACAACACTATGAGACCGACGTGCTGGTATGCTCGGCAATGAAGCTCATCAACTTGGAGCCGATCGCAATGGAGGTTGCAAGTGGAGCACCTACCTGTGAATGGACCACCTCACGGTGCAGTGGAATACGAACTTGCGATCTGATATATGGAAAAACCTACATGGAGTCGCTTTTACGTTAAGTGAAAAGTAGAACCCAGCCAAAGGATACAAGTGACACAGAGCGTACAAGTGACACACAACGGCTGGACGAAAAACTGTGCTTTTTTAACAAAAACCATCTTCCAGGAAAGCCGCGAGGGCAAGCGCACACTAGCAGCCAAACAACCAAACAACGAACACCGAAGCTAACGCCATTGTGATATCATTCCTTATGCATTTAAGAAATAGAAGCAGTGCTGACGCAATTGCCACATTGCATGCTAATGTGAAAAGCCTCAAGAGTTTTGCACTCCAGCTTGCCCCTAACTGTACCAAGTATCCTAACATTGGAAAATGGCAAGTCACAACCACACTGGTGACAATGAAGGGACAGTTTAGCCCCGTCTGAAGGGTTCAAAGAGCAGTCGTGCTGGCGCAGCCTGACATTAACACATCTGCCAGTCTGACCGATGTAATGTCTTTCACAGGACAGCGGAATCTTATACACAACACGTGTGGCGCATGATGTGTACTCTTTTACATGCTGCGTGGTACACAACGAGATTATAGTGCGGCCACGAGCAGCAAGCGGACAAAGCCTTCAAAGTTTGCAGTGGCCGAAAAAAGAACGTTAACTCCATCATTCCATCCTTTCCATCCTTTTTAACTCCATCCTTTTTAACGCTTTACAACAGAAGTCGTATTGACTTCACATGCTGTTCTGCGCCACTGTGCTGGTACTTCGCTTCACGTGCCTCTTTTCCACATATTAAGCTAGGTAACGTTCTGTTCTCCTCATATCTTACTATCATTCTTTCCGATATCTCGCTTAGGCAAGAAAGAGCCGTTAACGCAGTTAGAAACTACGATGGGAGCTGCGCTGTGGAGTGTGCGACTGCACACACGAGTTCGAGAATCGGGACATTGATCGTTCCTCTGTTTGATCAGGAAGCGGACTTCAAGCTAAAGAACCCTGCGCATTCGCCGAACAGTTTACCTTGAAAAAGAACACCTGCACAAACAAGGTACACCTCCAGAAAGATTAAGCCCACCATTGTTCTCGCATATGCGAGAACATCGAGCGCTCGTGCAGCACATTGGGAAATGCAGTACCATGACAGCATGCTCAATTTACTTTCGTAAAACTTGGTTTGAGGGATGGGGCGATCATACGGGTATCATGAGCGCTCCTCGAAAATTCCCACGGGATCAAGCAGTTTGACAAAAGCATGTGGAGTGGTGGTAGGATAGACGTCTCGGTAATTAGGTTGCTATGAAAATGGCTCTCGCACACGGGAAGCGCTAATCACGTTACGCAACCATTATTATCACAATGCTGATGAGACTAATTTACCATATGCACCGCGCTGACTGCTCCCAGTCAGCGTTGTCTAGTGGCAACGTACTCAATTGGCACCTCGAAGGCCCAGATTCGATTTCTACCCCTCCACACTTGGTAGATTCGGAGATTAAAGCGCGTTCTTCGATGTACTTACATTGCGTTCGCAAGCTACGACACACGTGGTACATTTCTTGTTTTTAAAGTGTGTTTTAGTGACATATTAAACGTGTATTTTACTTCCTTCTTAAGTGACATAAACAGTCTAGAGTCAATACCTATGGCGCATGCTAGCATACACGCTCCGAGAGCTAGGGGTATGAACCCGACATGGTTTCAGTATCGTTAATCGTGGCGCACGTGCCAAGTATATCACGTAAGCGAAATAAAGTTCGTCACACATTGGCATCCTATTATCCGAATTTTGGTGCATATCCAGGTGAACGAGACGATCAGGAGAGCACGTAGGTGGCCTGATACGCATATAGACAGGGTCACAGTGACATAAGTGTGCCAGAAAATGCTTCTAATTGACACAGTGCTTCTATTGCATAATTTACAATGATTCCTGAATGATATTTAAACACTAAATGTTGCGTTGTGTACGTTGTCGCACGAACCTGCACGTTGGAGCTGTAAATGGGGCCGGGAGATTGTGTGACTTCATCGACCAACGATTTTGCAGTGGGCGCCTGATCCGGTGGACAGTGCAGGGTGTGAAGGGGGTTATACGTTAAATGAAATGTAGATTAAGCAAATTGATTGATAATTAAAGACCACGAAACTGGAATTAGGTGAACTTATCGAAGTTGAGTTTATGTTAATCAAATGCGAATTGAACAAGTAAAACGCAAGTAATGTGATTTAGAAGCACCGTAAATGAACCAAAGGTGTAATGCATCTAAGTACGTTTTACATGGCCAAGTTTTGACGAGAAGTGCGCCCGTTCACGAATTTTCTTAAACACAGAAGTTTACATAAGTGGGCTGAGCCGATGACCGCAGCTTCGCTGGTCATGCTTTTCTCAGAGCGGAAGGGCACTCAATATTTTTTTTCAGCATTTTAAACTAAAAACGGACAGTATTCACATGTTTTCAAGTATTCGCAATGACATTCTAAGGCAAATCGCTCGACGGCATGTCCTAATAAAATGCCAGCAGAGGTAATCGGGAAATGTGTGGCCGGTTCTTTGACTAAAACACAGTGTCGCAGAGGGAATCATCACAGCCGTTCTATGGGAAACATTTGCTACTTCTTCCTACTGAGTTTTAAAGGAAATAGAAAATTCATACCTTCAAGATCGTCCGAGCTGGCACGTCGAAGTGAAGAAACTCATCTTTGCAAGCAAGAACTAAGGTTGTGGCCAAATGCATTGCCTTAGCTTCTTCCCACGGATCTAGAAAAAGAACACGGCCATTGTTTATACTGACAAAGAATCAGAAAGAGAGAGAGAGATTAAAGCGTTAGTGGAGCGTTGGAGATGTTAGCCTGGCCAACAGCCTTTATAACCGTCCTTTAGAACTTTTGAGCTTTACGCATATCTAGGAGAACTAATAACAGGGGAGCCTCCCGTTGAACAGGAAATTCTTCCTAGAATAACGATGGATAATAGAACTTGTTGCTGGGCTGGTAATTTAATGCTGTAACGTCGTAGGTTAGAAGATGAACTTAGAGCAATAAAAATGAACGAACAAAGGGGTCAGGTAGCGCGCTATCCTTCAATTATATTGCGCTAAGCGACTACAAGTTTTATGGTCAACATTAGAATAAGTATGCGCTGGACTGAATACGGGGGACATTCTGAAATCATGACTAGAATCTTGCCTAAGTCTCTAGGTCAAAAATTATTTAACCACTGCATTCTGCCGTTACTAAATTACAGTTGAATGGATCACGCGACAAGAGTAGCTGATGTTTTTATCTCCATTAAGAGAAAGAAGTGGAGCTGTATAGGACATGTCAAGCAGAAGACCCGACAACAGATACACGTTATGAACAACAAAAGGGGTGCCATTACAAGAAATAACGCGGCAGAGGACGGCAAAATGTTAGGTGGAGCAATCAAATAAAGTAGCTAGCAGACATAAATAGGGACCAACTCGTTCAGAAAATGAAAAATCGGAAATCATTGGGGGAGGCCTTCGTCCCGCAGTGGGTTTGAAAAGGGCTGCTACCGCTGCTGATGTGCAGCTGACGAATACGACTACGACAACGACGACGATGATCAGGTGGACAAAGGGTAATTCACTCTGTGTGCGTGTGTGTGATCGTCGCGGGCTAAAATTAAGGCAGGAACGCAGGCAGGCAGACAACTTTATTTAGGTCCTGAGGAACTGCGCTGAGACGTCCCTGCCTAGGGGAGCCCGTAGCAGTTGCGGGCCGCTCCCACGCAGGGACGGCAAGAGCGTACCACTCCGTCCTCGATTAAACCGAATATTTCTATCACTACCAATTAGGCAACACGGCATAGGCGACATGCCAAGTCTGGTTGACCTCTATGACTTCTCACGCAGAACTAGAGTGCAAGGCGCCCGTGGAGAGACGGAACAGTTATGTGTTCACAAACCGAGATCTTATCAGTACATTTCAACTACACTATAGCGCGAAAATACACAAAAACACATGTATCTGGACGGGCCCGCCATTGTCGCCTCGTGGTTGGCACTCGGCTGCTTATCAGAGGGTCGTGGGATGTAGTCCCGGCCGGCGCGCCTGCATTTCAGTGAAGACGATGTCTTGAGGCCCGTGCACGGTGCGATGTCAGTGCACGTTCAAGAACCCCACTTGGTGAAATTACCGGAGCCCTTCACTACAACGCCTGTCATAATCATAGGGCGCATCTAGGACGGACAACACCAGAATACAAAATACATATGTATTTGGGCGATACTGGCGCTTTAAAAAGCACTAAAGTGGAACATTGAAATAGTTTACGCTAATAAAATAGTCTTCGAGAGCTCTATTGCCGTTAATTTTAACATCTTACGCTTCATATTACAAAAGAAAACAAGTCGAAGTTAAATTTCACGTTTCACTTCTGCGCCGAAAGCTGAATGATGACGTCACGAACCCCTTCTTTTTTCGTATTTTCGCCATGTTTGCTAAGTCAAGTTGTAAGAAACACGCCTTGTTAAGTCTCTGAGCTGATTTGAATGCAGTGCATATCTCTTTAGCCGTAAATAATTATTTAAATCCTAGCAGACGCCTTTCGCGCCTAGTTTTCGCCTACTAGATACCTATAAGGGAGGGCATCAGACAAGAGGAGAAAACCTCTGCAATGTTATTAACGCGAAAGCCTTTCTTGGCTAGGTTGGCGATAGTGCGCGCCCAGCTCCCGTCCGTAAAGAGCGTCCGCAAGAGCAGTGCCTGGAAAGCACGTGACCGGTGGCCGCTCCCACCGGAAATGACGCCGGCGCCAACACTCGCCGCAGCGGCAGTCGGCGCGCGTTCCGCTGCGCTGCAGCTACGTGAAGCGGCTTGCGGCCGCGTCGCCGCGTTTCTTCGCTGTGTTGGCGAAAGCGCGCGCCCAGCTGCGTGGCGTCGCCGTAGCAACACTCAGCGCGCGAACGCCCCAGCTAGCCCATCGTTCCTTGCCGCCATGCGTGCCGAGTTCAATCTCGAATTGAAGATGCCCACTGAGGCCATCACGACGTCGACATGTACGTGCATCGATCTCGCATTCACCAACGACCTATACATTGTGCGAGATGTGATGTATGTCTCTACCTACTCGGATCACAAGGCCATGGTAGTGTCGATGTACCCCGGCCCAAGTACGCCGTCACGGGAACGTTAAGAGGGCGACCATACCGGTGACTGTGTAATGACACCACCCACAACGCCGCGGCGGTCGTACTACTTCGATATGCCCGAGACTTGCTTGGGCATATCTGCATATACTGTCTGGACGACGAAGTAACGGGGACATGTGAAGTGACGACACAACATTGATGGCATCAGACCACGTAAATAAACAAAATCCGGCCTCCGCCATTGCCTCATTCTTTATAACTCAACTCGTCAACACCAGTTTGCAGCACCCCTCCACTACGACATTACAGCCAAAAGAAACGCTTTCGCGTTCTCATCTCATAAGAATGCGCTTAGAGATTGTCCAACATTTTTCACAGCATGTTTACAAGAAATATTTAGAGTGCTGGAATCGGAACAGGTGGGGTAAGGGTTGATGGTCAATACCTCAGTAACCTCAGATTTGCTGTTGACATTGCCTTGCTAAGTAACTCGGGAGGTGAATTACAAAGCATGATTACTGACCTAAACAGTCAAAGCAGAACAGTGGGCCTGAACAATAATATGCAGAAAACTAAAGTAATGTTCAATAGTCTTGGGCGAGCACAGCGATTTGAGATAGCTGGCGAGGCATTGGAAGTAGTAAGTGAATGTCTACTTAAGCCCCTGATCCGAATCATGAAGCTGACATAATTAGGAGAATAAGAATGGGATGGAGTGCATTTGGAAAGCATTGTGAGATAATGAATGGTACATTAACATTGTCGCTTAAGAGGAAAGTGTATAACAGCTGCATCTTACCGGCACTCGCCTATGGGACAGAAACTTGGAGGTCAACTATGAGGGTTCAGGTTAAATTGAGGGCAACGCAGCGAGCTATGGAACGGGAAATGGTAGGTGTAAAGGTATAACCTTAAACGAGTACTACCACGAAAATAATCACTTGGCGTTTTTGTTTTGCATGAAATGAAAGGCCAATTCCTCCAGAGCCCAGAAAACGTACTGGTAAGCGTGAGCGCGCCGTGAAAATTTATTTACAGCATACTTTTAAAAGCTGGTTTCGGTTCCAACTGTAGCCTGGTATCACGACACAGTGTGTACGTGGTAAGGAGGTCCACGTGACGTGCTCCCGCAAAAAATCGCGACGTTTTCGCCGAGTGGTCTCTCTCGCACAGCGCCTGTAGCAAGCGGGGGGTCAACGATGTACAAAATTTTGTATAGCGACTCCGCGACGACAGCAAATACTTCGGCACAGCGCAAGATGCAACGTACGGAACGCACGGTGGGTGTCGGCTTGGTTCCGGAACCAGGGATAAGATAAGGTGGTCTCCGAGACCACCTTATCTTATCCCTGGTTGCCGGCCCCAAAATGCCGGCCCCACAGCAAGCTTGCCTTCCGATTATAAGCGGGCAGACATGACAATAGAGGGTAATTCGACTTCGCTCGCTTGCTTCACGGGCACTCTCAACTACGACGACCGACGGGCGAGAGCACACGACCGAGAGTGACGCGCAAATAGCCATTTTACATGTTTTTCTACCTGACGTCATCACAACTTGCCAGTCACGGAAATGCGTACTGTAGCCTCACGTTACACTAGTGTCGATGTCAGTAGGCAGGCCATGTGAAAATGGACCGACGTCAAATTAAAATATCAGCATTTCCTGAGTTTAACATTTGCTCAGAGCTGTCTATGCATATAGGAAAGTTGTATGGTGGAGCAAACTCAGCTTCGAAAATTGGTGTCAGTACTCCTTTAAGGGTTATGAAGAGAGCGTAGTGGGTTAAGGAACAAACGCGTGTTAGGGGCATATTAATAGAAATTAAGAAGAAATGGGCGTGGGTGGGTCATGTATTGCGAAGACAAGACAACCGTTCGTCATTAAGGGTAACAGTGTGGATTCCTAGGGAAGGCAAGCGTGGCAGGGGGCGGCAGAAAGCTAGGTGTGCAGATGAAATCAGGAAGTTTACGGGGATAAACTGGGCCCAGTTAGCACAGAACAGGGATAATTCGAGACCTATGGGAGAGGCCATTGCCCTCCAGTGGGCGTAAACAGGCTGATGATGATGAGACGCTATCAAAAACAGTCGGGTGGGAGCGCTCAGGGGTGGTTTATTTTTCATGTGCATTGCTGTCTGTGGGCCGGTGTGTGGTTTACGTCGTACACAAATGAAAACATGTCTCACCAACTAACCCAACAAGTTCGTCTGACTGCCTGACCGGCCTCGCTGAAACAAGGGACCTCCCCAAAGGCGGTGCCGGCAAGGTAGCCGTGGTTTTTATTGAAAACTTTGTGCTACGTCACGGCGCGCCAGAGGTTGTGATCGCCGAGAGAGATACGGCCTTTACGGCTGAGCTAACTCACGCGATCTTCAGGCACAGCCACACCAGCCACCGCGGAACCACCGCCTACCACCAACACATGAATGCCCACACCAAGAGTCTAAATAAAATCATCGCCGATATGCTAGATGACGGAAGGCTGTAGACTATGTCTTTGACACATCAATGCAGCGACTTCATGCCATCAAGCGAGTCGCCGGCATACACTGGGGTAGTCACCCAAGGTGACTACCCCAGTGTGTGGCGGCGGAGTGTAGGCGACCCAAGGGCTCGCTCTACACTCCGCCCTTGTGACCAGTTGGATACTTTACCAGCTGCCGTTGATACCTCCATCAGAGACCCAATAAGAACGCGTAGAGGTGCTAAATCGGAAAGGTATTCGCTTGGCCTTAGGAGTTCCACAAGCGGCCTCAAACAAGAAAGTGTTATTCGAGAGCCAATCGCTACCATTACGCCTTTTGGCCTCTCAAGCCCTTCTGACACAACTCCTAAGACTGAGTGAGTCCTCACCTGGGAAAAGCCTAATCAGAAAACTCAGAAATAGGCACAAGTCTCACTTCTATGCCGCTCTCAGTACTCTAGAGATGCTTGGTGCCAAGAGTCCCAAACGAAGGCAACGAAGTGACCCTCCTTGGATGTTCGAAGACGTCTCCTACGAACTGTGCATTCCTGGGCTGAAATCCAAGCGGTCAAACCCTCCTTCTGAAACATGCTACCGGGTGCTTGAGTATTTGTATCATAAATACAACGGCTATATAGATGTATACACGGATGGATCTGTTAGTATGGACACAAACAGCTGCTCTGCGGCATATTGGATTCCATCTGTTTGTTATGCATGGTCTGGACGTTTGGACAATGTAGTCTCTTCAACTGTTGCAGAGAGTGCTGCTATTGCTGCTGAATTACGCAAACTGAAGAATGGACCGACAAATCAAGCCGTCATTCTCTCAGACTCTAAGTCGACAATTCAACAACTCTCTTGTGGATCTCCTCGAAACAAGTTCTGCCGACAATCATCGGTATCACTGAAAAAAGCGGCCTAAAAGGGAATTAGGATAACTTTCCAGTGGATACATTCGCATGTTGGTATCAACGGCAGCGAAAGAGCAGATGCCCTGGCCAACGCAGCGCTTTCAAGACAACCGACGATAACAGCTCCTATTAATCAGATATCAGCAAAACAATCAATTCGTGATCATTTCCGTTCTTTGTGGAAGCCACCACACCAGCCTTGTGTGACAAAAGGACTCAGCCGCAGCGAATCAACTCTACTGTACCAAGTCAAAACGGGGTCAGCATGCACTCCCGCATGGTCTTTTAAAGTTAGGGGCGCTGCTTCACCATTGTGCACGGAAACTGGGAGACATTGACCACTACATCTGGTCCTGCAAGCGCTTTTGCACCGAGACAAAAGCACTCATGGACAAAATGCAAAAAAGAGGGTTTCCACATGGGAGCACTGAATAAATTATGTATCCTGAAGGTACACGGTCGGTTCACAAGAAGGTGTCAGATCTGCTTGAAGCATTTCTTCAAGAGACAGGATTGAGTGACACGTGGTGACTAATGCGACATGAACAGAGACGCTCAGGCGGAGCAATTGCCGGCCAGGTCTGCCAGGCTAGCACCGCCTGTAGCCACAACACCACTACCACTACTACCATATGCTAGATACATAAGTCGACGTCTAACACAAGACGTGGGACAGATGCTTCCGCATATGACCTTCGCGTACAGCACCGTCGCGCAAAAAACGACACAGGTGACGCAGTCAAAGCTTGTGTACGGAAGCAGCCTAGCAAGAACGCTTGAAGCCATGCTACCGGTCGTCACCGGTGAAGCAGATCATGACGTTTTTAACTACTTGCGACGCGCCTAACCCCGCCTGCTTATCCAGAACAAGCAGAACCTCGGCAGCGTCATTACAAACGTGGAGGAAGCGACACAAAATACCAACGTGCTAGCGGGTCTGGGTCTGGCTGCTGATACGGCGACGCGAACTGTGTCAGAAGCTTTTGCGTTGCTACTTTGGAGCCTAGAAGGTACTCCCGCGTTGTGGTGCACTTGACCATAGGTCGTGCCCGATGGCTTAACGTCATCGCAGCGGCGCCGCGCACAGCCACAAGTTGTACAGGTGGCGCGACATAAAAACATTATTAAGCGTGCCATTTACCTGTGACGCCTCGTCAGCTTAACTTATTGTACGTACTCCTACTTTAATGTTCTGTTTCCAGAATCGGGATGATGCTTCTTCAGCGGGGGTTAGTGACAAGCGCGCTTTTTTGCTTTGTTTACGGAGGAGGGGGGGGGGGGGGGGCGCCGTTATCACTGTCCACTGCCGGCACTGCATGTCATTCAAGTAGCTTCAGGAATCACATCGACCGTTCTAGAAACACTGCATGCCCGACGCGCTCATTTGAGTTCCTTTAATAATCCCAGTTATGATAACATGATGCCATGTGACGTGTGCGTAAAAGCTGAGTCATTTCGGCGCTAGTCAGACTTTCCCTCGATCGACGACTGACTGTACACGCCCATATCTTCTTGCAGTATGATTAGCTTTGCTTTGCTGGGCACAGGTTCGTCCAATAGACAGTCCGCCTGACAACGCCTTGACTTGTGCTGCGCTCTTCATCTTCACAACCATGTGACAATATATAAGAACATTGCTTGCTGTGCCACGTCGACCAAGGTGGTGACCATTCATGTGCAGTGTGTCCGTTAAATGAATTCAGTGGTGCAACGAATATACTTGCATTTCGATTTTGCTCTAGCCGCATGTGCTGAACTATGGCGGCTAAAGCATTCAGAAAATTGGAGAGGGAAAGTTTACTCGCACAAGACATACTTCCGAAAAATCAACTCCAGCGCTTGTTGATTTGATGCTGCAGAGTTACATTTACTTGCCGTTTGGGAGGCCGGGTTCTTCCGTACAAAACAGAGAGGGACAGGGCCCCTTGGCCCCACCTACTTAAAGACCTGCGTGATGTAGCCCGTCCAAGTTGAGAGGCGTCAGCCTCAAGTTCAAGAAATTGATGCGGCGAACACGATGGCTCTTAAACAATTCGACGATAACAGACTCCACCAGGGACTCATACACACCCTACTAACACGCCCTCCAATTCCTGGTGGAGTGCCCCGCCAGAAATTCCAGCTGACCAATAGCTTCGTGTACCCATCCCCTCGCGTTCTGATAGCACCACGAGTAACACCAGCCGTTCACTCGCCAAACGAGGTGCTTTGAGAAGAATGTGCCATTGCTAGGTAAGCCTTTTCTCATGCTTGTATTCCGCATAATATTTCTTTACGTAATGAGTTTCGAAACAATGAAATTTTAGGCACGAGGTCTTTTTAAAACTGTGCGTAACTCACGTGGTACGCAGGGCAATAGACCTCAATGCGGGACAGACCCGTGAATCGCAGGACGGGTGATCACGCTATCGTGGTTGTACTTAGCAGACTCTGGGCACACGGAGCACGGCTGAAGCGAACTCATAGCGGTAGTTCATTTCGAAAATACTATCAGGGATTGCCATGAGTATTAGTATTGCTTCCGTACTTTCCGGTTACATTGTCGTAAATGTATTTGAATAGTATTGCCGATTTTACGGCCAAGTGGAGGTTTCTTGCGTATGGATTAAATTGATTGGCATTTGGATTAAACACGGTGGCACTTTGTGAAACTGACTGGCACGCGGCCTATTTGCGCTGGCGCTCGGAATGCTTGGCGCACAGATTAAATAGGTTGGCGCTCATGTTATTTATGTGGCGCTCAGGATAATTTAGCTGACACTTCGATAAAAGTGACCAAGAGAAACTGTACCTGTTACTGTTTAAAACATAATCACCCTGATATTTTTTACTCTTCGGGATATCACTTCGGTCGATTTTGCAGTACGGGCCATCTACAATGAAGTACTCAACATTGCGCTTTCATCTAAATGTATCCGAAGCAGTCAGGATTCGGTTATGTGGACTCCAGATCCGCAACGCAGGGCCATAGCGTTTAGATCACCGTGGCGGGCCAAAAGGCAAATGAAGGTGTGGTCGAAGAAGAAAAAAGAACAGGATATACTTGTACAGGGCAGTATAACAAGGGTGTGCTAAAGGCAAACGATGGTGAGGAGAGACGTGTGAAAGCAAGAGAGTGAAGCATAATGTAGGCACCAGGTATGAACAGTATATGGCAAGGGTCGGAAAAGGAGCTGAGAGTGAGAAGGAGTGACGTCAGGGTCAGGAGGGAATGGTGGAGGAGTACGAACGTCACAACGGGATATTGACCACCTGGCCAGTTCCAACCAACACGCGTCACCCAAATCACGTAACATGACGTCAGAGCTAGGCATGTGATGTGTTCCCGCCAGAGCCACTTGACATCTTGTCACGTGACATGTTACCGGGAAAATCATGGAACAGCTTCTCACGTCACAAATAACGTGGCATAGTTTACCTCGTAGAAGCCAGATGCTGGGCTGGCTACAAGCTCCGCTCTTGATCCTGCCTTGCACGGAAGCTTGCCACATTTATTTTCGTCCTTTGAAGACGAATATATTTGGGCACAGTACGTATTGAAAGCAGAACCAGGAATAGCAGTATTACTCGGAATGGTGTTGTGATCAGGAAATCGTAATAGGTCTTCCCCACTACGTAATTTTCTGGCGGAAGAGCGAGCCACTCTTTTCTGTTTTTGAACTCTAAGTGCAAATTTTCTTTTGCGCACAGCGCAGTAATGCAAAAACATTTGACTGGCACGGCAGTATGACACATGGCTGTATGGGCTTCTTTGTGGCAGCTCGCTCTTTTTCTTTACCAGTTTTATCGTGCTGGACACAGTGTATTCGCAAGAGGCGTACCAACTCACCCATGAGTGGATCCTTCTGAATATATTATCAGCGCGTTCATTCAGGCTAACTGCACGCGAATGACTGCGCGCCTAGCTGTCGCTGTAGCTTTTCAGATTGCGCAATCGCGCGCTCACTCTCCCTATCTTAGTACGTGGCGAACGGCTTCGACAGATAATCGGAATTTCGCGTACAGAATCACTGCTGCGTAGCGTCCTCTTCACGACGAAGGGCTGTGCACTCGCGTGGTTCATATCTATTCTCTAAAGAAGTTCCAATGAACTCTTCGATCCCTGAAAGACGCTTGCGTCTTCACTGTGAGGCTAGTAGGACGTCATGTTCACCTACCTGTTGCGTCTTGTAATGTACGTCTTTTCAAGCCCTGTCGCTTGCCGTAAACTGGTCTCTATAATCACCATATCTTTTTCGTTTTCCGCTGTCCTTGCCATGAGACTTTGAAACCTTCCACTTTGCGTCGCAATGAAGAGCGCACCTTCAGGGCGAAACCCACCCATTTTACTCTGCAAGCTCTATATGTCTAGGCGAAAGCAAAATCTATTCACTTCCTGTGCACAGAGACTTCTTCATTGGCAGCGCAGTCCAGTGGCCTCGTTCTCTACGTCGTACCCAGGTGTGCGCGCCATTGGCAGCGCTGTCAGTACAGCCTCGCGCGTCGCAGACGGGAGCGGTGAAGCAAGCCATGGTGGGACGCGTAAAGCTGCTGCCGACGCCAACCGCGTTACCTCACACTCGAGGATCGTACGAACTCCCGATCAGCAAATTTTCAAAGAACAGCAGCGACAGCAGAACCGTGAGAGCATTCGTGTTCGCCGAGCCGAAGCCCCGGTTGGCGAAGCGCAAGCAACAACTGCGTGGGGAGGATGCGGCAGCGTTCCAAGTCGCGCTAAATCGCGAAACTGAACACAAACGCCAACGCCTGGCGGTGGTGGTGGTGGTAGTGATTATGGTAGGAAAAGACGCTTATTTCTGCAGCCCAAACTGGGAGCACGGCGCAGCGTCTTGGGGAAGGGATAATGGGAAATAAAGAGGACAGAAAGGTAGTGAGAAATGTCAGGGTTCGCTCAGCACTGCAGAAGTAAGCCGGCGGAAAGGGGAGGCGCGGGAGGGCAACCCGGGCTCAGCGGTAGGCTGC
This sequence comes from Hyalomma asiaticum, assembly GCA_013339685.2. Classification (NCBI taxonomy): domain Eukaryota; kingdom Metazoa; phylum Arthropoda; class Arachnida; order Ixodida; family Ixodidae; genus Hyalomma; species Hyalomma asiaticum. The sequence goes on from CM023484.1 coordinate 15,570,228, forward strand.
GATGCCAGTCTCGTCAATGAAGTCCACCAGAGTCTGCAGCGCTGGTAGATGGGGGCGAGTCGGGAACAGCAAGTGGTGAAGTGTGGTGGCTGGAAGTCCCTGCCTCCGGTAGGCTGCGATGACCCTCGAACGTTCCTGTGCAAGTCCGGGACAGGCACAGAGGAGGTGTTCGAGAGTCTCAGGATCCCCGCAGCGGCTGCAGGCTGGAGAGGCGCAGAGGCCCTTGGCGTGTCGGCGGGCTGCTGTCCAGATGCAGCCAGTCCGCAGTCGCAGGAGTGTGGCCCTGGCCCTCCTCGTAAGGCCCTTCTCGGGAAGTGGCTTAGGGCCGTGCCCGCTTGCCACCCTTGGGTCAGGGTGAATCGAGACGAGGAGGCGCTGGAGGCGGGCCTGGGAGTAGTCCCTCGCCGCCACTGCCTGGGTCAGCGGAACACTAGGGAGGTGGGCAGCTTTCGCAAGTGTATCCGCCTCCTCGTTGCCAGCTATGCCCACGTGCGACGGCAACCAGTGGAAGGAGACGGACACGCCGGTAGCAGCAAGGGCCTCAAATTTCGTCGCCAGGAGGCTTCCGGTCAGCCCAGCACGTCGGTGGTTAGCCAAGGTCTGCAGCGCCGCCTTGCTGTCGCAGAGGATGGCAACCGGTTCTTCAGGGATGTCCTCCGCCAGTAGATCTGCAGCGAGATGGAGTCCCGCCAGCTCCGCGGCCGTGGAGCTTGCAGGGAAAGGCAGCCGGCACTGCCTGCTGCTGGCCCTGGCAGGGATGACGCATGCTGCTGCTGCGGTCCCGTCTGGCAGCACGGATCCATCGGTGAACACCTGGAGTCGCCCCTTCAGTTGTTCCTGTAGTTTGCAGGAAGCTTCCTGCTGCAGAGCGGCCGCAGGTGTGCGTCGCTTCGTTGCCCCGTCCAGTGAGAGATGGACCTCAGGTGGCCGGTGGTGTGGCGGTGGAGGAGCAACAGGCACGGGTGGATCCGGGACCATCTGGTGGTACAGCAGGCAAAGGCCACCCATCCGAGAGTGCGGCTGACGTCGAAGGCGTTCCAGCAGGGCCCTTCCACCGGCGGCACGGTGGAGGCGGTCGATGTGCCCGAGTGCCCGCTGGAGCATGCGTAGCGACAGCGGCCACTCGCCAGCCTCTGCAAGGGTCGCTGCTACTGGGGAGTTCTTGGGGAGCCCCAGGATGGAGCGCAACGCACCCCTGTGTAGCCCTTCCAGCAGACACCTCCTAGCTGGCGTCAGGTTGACCAGCGGGAAGGCGTAGAGCAGGATGGATGATGCAGCGGCCTGGTTCAGCCGCCTGGCGGATGCTGCTAACGACCACGCCGAGCCAACTCGAGGGATCGGAGGCAAACGGCAACGGCAAGCGGAGGAAACGGCGTTGCCGGGTGAGCCGCGTCAACGTGGCAATGGTGGGAATGCGTTCGCCGGGGCCAACGACCGCTTTCGACGTGAGTTGAACACTATGAACCGCTCATTACGCTCCTCCATGACAGTGATCAAGCGAGGCACAGTGTGCGGCATGTGAAACAAATATTTTGCTAAATCCAAGGGAAACGTGCGTGCAACCCCATTAACTAACACAAACGTGTAACCAACAGTTCAGAAAGGCTTGGACACACCGTCAGGATTAACCAACTCGTAAACTTTGGGGCCGCATGTTTCAGCTTTGCTGGTTAACCATCTCTACGGAGTTCTTGCGCGGCGATATCTTTAAAACTGGCTACAATGGCTCTAATTCAGGCCATAGTGAATATAAACGAAGTGGTAAAAGACCTAGTGAGCACGCATCAAAGCCATCGCGTGGGTGTAACGTTTGCATTTCTAAATTAGAGCGGCCTGTCTGAAACTATCGGTGCCAAAGAAATGACGACTACGTTGCGGCCGCCTTGGTAGCTAAGATCAAGCGTTGCAGTGATCGCGGTGGTGGTTTGGGATACACGCTCACGGATGTTGAAACATAAGATGAAGTCACTCGTTAGAGATTGTCATTACTGACATAGCGCATCGGCATGAAAAATCCCGTTATCTAGTTTGGAGTAAAGTGCCTAGTTATATTTTCGGATAAAGAAGCGAAAAATCTGGTGCCTTTAGTTTGGAGGGCTGTTGTGCAATTCCGTGAGCTGTATGGCACGCGTAAGACCCTGTATTCTTAAAACGCGGCCAGAAACTTGGTTAAAAGTTTTTCACTACTTTTACACAGCCGTCCCACTTGCGAAATATCACCAGACAGCGTAGTCGAAGGGCATTGCTTACTCAATGACGTGGTGCAGAAATGCAGCTTCTCAAACCCTATTACTGAGGTTGGCAGTGCAACAGCAGCTAGCGTTGCGCAAGCAAGGCTCCACTTAAATATCCACATTTCTGATGCAATTGTACAGCGCGTTCAAGAAGTTTCTTCCAACAGGACAGGTGCTTAGGCAATGCCGCCACACGAATTTTGAAATGGCTTGGGGAGGCTTGAGAAAGAGCTAATAAAAAGCGCGTTTAAAGTATTTCCAACAGTGAAAGTCATATATCATTTCGACGTCAACGCTTGGGCACACAGAACAGACGGAAAGCCCTAGTTTCCTCAATTTCATGGCGGTAGTTACTGTAGTGGTTCTTTCATGTTAACGATGCATACGAGTAAGATGGCGAATGAATTGGAGTTTTCCTGTTTGATGAATGAACATTTTTGTGCTGACAACTACAGCTGCGCCTGAGTAGTACTCCTTCCAAGAATGACTAAGTACAAAGCGCACCTACCGAAAAATGGGAGAGAGAGAATGCGAACAAAGCAAAGAAGGTAGGCTTTATTTACCCTGCACGAAAGGCGAAAGAATAATGACCGAACACACGGGTACACCTTGCAGTATCCATGCATCTGCTATCGGCATAGCCCTTCTGTAGCGTTTTAAAGCGTTTGGCGTGCAGCGCCACCGCGGACTCGGTCTATGCAGGGCATCAAGAAAGGGGAAGGAAGGTGAGGGGTTCGGCCCCGCGTGCACGAGTCCGTGCGTGGGGAAAAGAACTAATGGGGGCTGAGGGAAATAGTGGATATTCGGCCCGCAACGTTCCCTGGCGGAGGCGACACACTGAATTGATACGCCTGGAACAATTGAAAAATCGAATTTTCCTGTCGTTCTGTCGCGACGTGTAATTCTTTCTCACTTTTAACTTTCCAGTCCGCCATGCTCTTCCAATTGCTACAAATTTTACTGGTTGAAATGGTTCATGAACCTTGCTGAGGTGTCCAAACTTGTTTAAATCACGTTTTGCTTATAGTGCTGCCACACGGCTGGTGCCGTGCAGACTTGTATGGGAGCTTTGTCGCTCAAGTTGGGCTGCAGCGGGCGGTACGGCAACGCTTTTGCCTACTGTACAGATTTTATATGGCGGTTGAACGGGTAACTTAGCAGAACATGTTGCGGGGCTAGTTGGTCTTGCATTCTTCAAATTTCAAACTAAGCAGCGCAAACAAAAGAATTCGGACGCAGAGAGACTGGACAGGACGGGCGCTGTACTCCAACTGGCGATTTTTGGAGTTGGTGATTTCCGGAGGCGCACATTGGTGTACAAACACAAACGCACACTCGAAGAGAACGAATAAATGCCCTTTGTTCAGAGAACGCTCGCATTTAAGTAGGTCTCCCTTTTGGTGCGATGGCGCTGCTACAGTCGTTTATGTCGGTGTGTTAGCACAACACTCTTTCACCCCTTTTATGTTAGTTGTAACCCCAAATATCTGGCTGCCGGTGCTCTCGTGACCGATCGGTGTGGTTCCGCATCGCCAACACTCTTAAAAAAGGCAGTACTTGTTGCTACTTCTGCGATAGTGATAGTCCGTCCCATATGTTGCTACCCTGTAAGTAACCGCATTTAGTAACGGCGGTGGTAGTAACTGTTACTGCATTCGCCGTTACTAACTGCATTTAGCAAGTGTTACGTCCCTGCCGTTACCTTGAACTCTCAGTTGCTGTTTACCCTTATCGCTACTAACTGTAATTAAGAGGCGTGAGACTGCTTAACATGTGCTGTTCGCATTGCCTCATCGAGTCGACTCTACTTAAAGCATATATAATATTGAATAAAAATAAAATGACCCGGCACCGTCCTGTTATATTAATTGATGATTTCTAGGGTTTTTACGTCCTTAAACCAGGTACGATTATGAGAGACGCCGTAATGGCGGAGCCCAGAAATTTTGACCACCTGGGGTTCTTTAACGTGCACTGACATCGAACAGTACACGGGCCTCAACATTTCGCCTCCATCTAAATGCGGCCTCCGCGGCCGGGATTCAATCCCGCGACCCTCGGATCAGCAGCCGAGTACCATAGCCACTAGACCACCGTGACGGGGCCCTGTTACATTATTAACACTCCCGAATTGCGTCAAATAATTACAATTGTGACTGCCGTGCTCAATCATATATTTAGATTACAATGTACATAGAGACATGACACATGTAGAATGTACATAGAGACATACCAAAAATGCAACTTGAAGTCTATGTAGAGCCCTGGACTTGGGGAGCACGAGTTGGACGGGTGAGCACACGGCAAATTCGGATGAATAATCGTTGCTTTTGACCAATATTCGTATACCTTGCTGCCTACATGCGCGTTCGATATGTGGTTACAGAAGACTGTTATTCCAACGCACTGAAGGATAATGCTGTTTTTGTATAATATTTTCAAAACAACGTCACGTATCCTATTACTTGTACTCCTCCGCTTACGGTGGCGGAAGGCTGCTTAGGCAGTCTTGCGGTTGCTTAACTATAACGAAAATATTGCGCTTCTCTATTCTATCCAGGTAACATTTCTTTCGTAAAGATTCATTGAAAGGTAATATTTTAATCGAGGTGATTTCCCTTGCTAACTTTGCAGGCTATCTAGCAACGACAATTCTATATGCAGTAAACATATAGCACAATGTTAGCAACGGCTGCAGTTACTGCCGCTCTGCATATGCGTAGTAACCGTTTATCAAAGTAGGTAGTAAAGAGGTAGAGAAAAGTTAGTGACGACCCCCCAAAAAGTAACCGCTTCAGTTGCTACGTTTGCTTGCAGTTGATAACTTCTTTTGAAACTGTACGCCTGGTTAGCTATGGTCTTGTGCTTGAAATGCTGTCGCTTAGGATGCATCGAAAGCTGGGCTAGTCGTTCGCGGCGTGGCGCGCTTTATCAATGCACAATCTCGCGGTGCAGGTTCCATTGGACTTGAGTCAAAGGTTCTGGTGTTCTACTGGAAAGTGACCGCCGAGTTCTAGGGAGGGGGCTGCATGGCGAAGCGCCGGCTCTTCAGCGACAGGAAACGCTGCCACCTCTACTAAATGATCTTCGTGAATGAAACGCCCATGATTTCCTACGTTCATCACGTATGTCACAGCAGTGATTTCTCTGATGATGATGCCGATATTCCATGCAGGGTCACAGGGTCTCTCTCCTTTCTCCTGTACCCTGTCATCTTTTAACTCGCGCCAGCGGGCAGCAAGCGGCCGGGTTTGCCGTCGCTCGTGGTTCTCCAGATGGTTGTGGAGCTCAGGGTGCAGCAACATTAGCCGTGTCCTTGGAGTCCATGACAAGAACAACTCGGCCGGTGTTTTCTCCGTTGCAGCACATGGTGCGTTCGCCCAGTGGAAGAGAAACTTGTGGAAAGGTGCTAAATTTTTTGAAACGCCCAATAATTGTTCATCCTTCAACTATTTTTCCATGTGTATTGTCACAGTCTGATTAAGGCATTCTGCAGCTCCATTATATGTCATGTGATAGCTTGGTCTTTTCTTCTGGCGTGTTCCATTAGATGAGTGGAAAGCTACAAATTCCAATGGCACGAACTGGTCGCCGTTTTCACACGACCTCTTCCTGCATGCCAAAAGCCGCGAAAACACTTCGTGTTTGTCCAACGTTTTGGCTGGAGTTGTAACGGACATGTAGATCGCCTCTACCCATCTCCACTAAGTGTCCACGACAAGAAGCAACCAATGAGGATTGCAGCATGGAAAGTAGAGATGAAGTCTCTGCCGTCTTCGCGTCGGTCACTGCCACGAGCGATTGGCAAGAGCGGCGCGGCATTTTGTGTTCACTGGCAGCTTATCTTTTGTGTTCACTGGCAGCTCACAGTTTCTTCAATGTCCTCAGTTTGATCAGGCTACCAGACATGACTTCATGCAAACATTTACGTCCTAATCTCTCGCGGATGCCCTTCGTGCAGCCGTTTCAGCACCAAAAACATCAAAGAATTTGGCACGGGCACCCGGCTCTGCCAGATGATGCAGTCATTATCAAGCGACGGCTCTAAGTCTGCAAAAAAAAAAAAAATACGGCAAAGAGCTGCTTCTCTTACTTTAGAAGAAGCTCCATGCCTCATGTACAGCAATGCCATCGACAGTGCTTTACTCTTTCATTGCAGCGCTCAATAATGGTTACACAAGAAAGACACAAGGAAGACAGAACATGCGCTGTACTCTCATTGTGAAAACTTTCATGGAAAACGTGCATTTTCTAAGCAGCCGCAATGTCTCATGAGAATTTCACAGAGCGATACAAAACCTTGGTACACAACATTATCAGCACATGGTGCAAAGCGAATGAAAGCAATGGAATGAAGGACATGCTAGGGTGCACACGTGTTGATGCGGAATCGGAATGCGTCGTATGTCAGTGAAACAAGAGGCTGACGCATGCTGTTTTATTTTAATCTCAAGATGTGAGCGGCTTCTGTGATTTCTCTTATTAGCTTATCTTCTGGCGAGAGAGGATGACAGCATCGTTAAACTGAGGATTACATCCGCATGAACGGCAATACGAGAGCAGATGAAAGGATGTGGTGGTAGAGGAGGTAAGCGAGCGTGTGTGTTCTTGCAACCTGATATTCATGAATCTTCAGGTCGGTCCAACGGAAACGCTGCCACATGATAACGGAATCATGTGCACGATTCCTTGCCTAAATGGAAGGGGACAGCGTAATATTTTACTACCAGTTTTATTCGGCGCCTTCTTTAACTTGTTATTCATGCGGAGAGAAATATTTATAAATTGCTGGGTGGTCGAAAAAAAATCGTATCAACCTGTTATCTAGGAAAAACATTTTTAGGTCATCAAAAAAACGGTAGACATAGAGAACCACAGTGAATTTATTGCTACGACATTTGCGCACATCGTATGACGCAATCATATCCTGCTTAACTCACGTGAAAAGCCTATTGCAGAGGGTGACAAACATGCGGTTCCCGTAACCAGACTTCTTCAACCTAAGAAGCTGGTCACTGAGGCTTTCACTAATCTGGTGGTGGCGTGACTTGACCAGCGATGAACGTAATGAAGAAAACACAATACAATATTTAATGGTTTTGGAGTGGGCTGAATTACTATGTAGAAGGGGCTTTTTAGATCTCGGGTGGTATTTCCAATACGCATGCTTAGCATTGAACAGTTGGTTTAAAACATTGATTGATTTCTCGGGTTTCACGTCCCAAAACCACCTACAATTATGAGAGACGCCGTAGTGGAAGGCTCCGGAAATGCTGATGCAATGACATCGCACAGTACACGGGCTTCAACATTTCGCTTCCATCTAAATGCAGCCGCCGCGGCCGGGATTCAATCCTGCGCCCTTCGGATCACCAGCCGAGTACCATAGCCACTAGACCATCCTGACAGGGCATGGTTTAAAATAAGGTATTGCATTTGTTCCCCCTTCATTAGTTCGCTAGTGAATCTTAGCCTAAACCCACGTTCATGAAAAATGTTTAAAATCCTGGCTTATTCTGAGTATAATTACAGTCCCCATTGAACTGACTAGATAGTCGACCACATCCCGACAGACACATGCACCAAACTGACTAAGTGGAAGCTAAGATTTCCATTACCAGGTGTATTAACGTCTGGTTGCAAGCGCACATACGCTCGCTTACCTCCTCTGCCACCATATCCTTTCACCTATCCTCTCATTTCCGTTCATGTGGATGTATTTCTCATTCTAAGGCTACTATCTCCCTTTCTTCCCACAAAGACAAGCTGACAACAGAAATCACAGAAGCTTTTCACATCGTCAGATTAAAAAAATGTGGCTGATCCCTATGTGAAAGGGATCCGTACAACACGAAAGTTAAACGTGTCTTCTTTTAAGCAGGTGAGTGTGAATTGTTACATCGAGGTGAACTTGCCCATTGCTATCGATGATTCGCTCGTACGGCAGCGTTTGCCGTAGATGAACCCACGTCCACGGATCGCCTATATAAAAGCAAAAACCAACTCCCTGTGGTAACTGAAGTAGTTTACGTAATAACTGGACACATCGCATAGTAAATGCTGCGCGACAGAGGTATGAGTCATACTGCCGTGCGCCATATTGACCTGTGAACGTCGTTGCCCTGCTTGCGCGCCTAACGTAGCAGCGTGCCATCATGCTCGAATGTGGTCGGCGGGGGAACGTTACCCAAGAAGAAATGTGACCGGTGCTCTACCAGCGTGCTGCCAGCGCACATACGCTCGAAGCAGGACAAACGCGGCTATGTCCTTTCTTATCATGCTTCTTGCCGATGCCCGCGCGGCTCCGCACGCGTGCGTCCACGCGGACTTGGGAACTCGCCTAGAATGGTGCCGCCATCCAGGAGAGGAGAAGTAACGCTGCAGCGATTCACTTCACCTCTCCTGGATGGCGGCACCATTCCAGGCAATGAGCTCCTGAATGCGCTCGTGCTGAGGCGGACGAGAGCATCGCTGAAAGAAGGAATAAAAGGCGCGTTCGTACAGCGTCGGGCGTGTACGGCTTTAGCACAGTGGCAGAGGAGCGGCCACCTTTCGTAGTGGAGCGGGCTGCTGCGAGGTCGGTTCTCAGCGCACCAACGGAAGTTTTTCCGAGAATTTTTCCTCGTTGTTCATGTAAATTTTACTGCGTCATATCCGTTACGGTAGTGACCTGTGGGGTCGTGATGGACCCCGGCATAAAATACTGTCGCGTTATTAAAAAGCTTAAGTGAGCCATCTGTTTCACTTGCATACAATGAATTTCAATTCCTCATCAACACGTGTGTACACTAGCATGACCTTCATTCCATTGCTTTCATTCCCCTTATACCCTGCATTGGTAACCCAGCTAGCACACAAGACCAAAAAGACGTCTTATTGGGGGATTAACGTCTCAGTTTGCGTGGCTGACGTCTTCGACGCGAACCAAGCGGGAGCGACATCAAAGGGACAATGAATCCGTCTTCGAAACGTCCTACGCGAGACGGAAAGTAGACGTGGAAGAATACCGCCCCCTACCTCCCCATCAGAGCGTCGGCGGGCGTCGGCACAATGCACGGCGCCGAGATGTCGCCAGCTGCAATGGGGCCGGGAGGGAGGCGCCAGAATGTCTGGCTCCTTCTCGCCGGTTGTCGGGGAGATGAGGCGAGAGGGCGCAGGCTGGCGCAAACACGCGGAGACGCGAAGCAAAGGCAGCGAACCACGTTTGCGTGGGTGGCGGTGGAGTCAGTGTAGTCAAGTTCGTGGCGGCTGGCTCTTCCTTCGTTTCTGGAGAAAATTCCATTACCGTGCTGCAAATGCTGCGTGTGTTTGTGTGGTGGCATTATGTTCTTTCTACTTTCCTCCTTGCGTTAACCCTGGTTCAATCCCGGCGCTTCTGTGACTGGATCCCGTAACACCAATAACTACGTCTCGCCGAAAATAAATGTAAGTACCACATTTGAATGGCTTAGCATGATGCCTGTGAGATCACTCATGTGTTCGGCGGATAGGGCAAATCGGTCTGTAACAGATACAAGGAGGATTAATGCTCTGTAAGCTCGAAGATAGTTGACACATTGAACACAAATAAACGCAAGTGTGATTTTACTATTGTGATCACCATGTATAAATGCATTCTGAAACTTTCTTAGGTCTATGTGCGTGTTTAGCCTGATTAGTGAGTAAGGAGTGGATTGGCTTCGTTCCCACCATCCTGTCATTTGGTCGTTACGGGTAGTGACTGCAGCGCCTGTAGAACAATGTGGTATAGTACTAATTTACTCCTGTCTTACACAGACGAATACATGCATGTGATATCGCGTGTTGTAGGGCAACCGTTGCCGCGCGTGCTTGCAATGTGGCATTAAAGTCGTGAGATTTCAGTTGAGGGCTGTGAAATTTGCGTGCGCGCGATGTGGATGTGAAAATCGCGCATTGTTTGTTGTGGCATGTCAGCAGAGCTGCCGCAGGCAATCATGCCGTCTTTTGGTGGTGGAATGACTTCTCGCAGCTCAGCATTCATATGAGCATGACTGTCGCTGTGCTCGTACTCGGTCACATTTAAACTTTGTCAGAGGTATGAGACTCGTTTGCGAATGTTCGTTATTATTTTTTCTCACTGTCCACGGTGTTGCAGTTTTCTGCATTTTGGGGTCCATCATTCTTGCAGACCGCAAATACCAAAACAATTAAACGACGTGTTATCTGGTTACAGCATTGTTACAGGGACGCTGTTGTTCACAGTAGATTTATGGTATGCCATAAGCTGTGCAATGGTACGGACTGGGGAGTGAAGACTTGAACCAGATTTCTGGGCTGATAGCGCAGGACAGAGGTGATGAGGGAACGAAAAACGAACTAAATTAGTACGTCGGGCTGTGTGTGAGCGGCGTGTTACGACGACCTATACATGAACGTTTGGACGTATTTTGTTTATTTTTATTATATATTACGGGCGCCGCCAGCTTGTCTGGCGCCGGGATCTAGCGGTGCATGCCTCTGCCTATATCGTCAAATCGGTGCCACGGTGCCATTCAACAGTTTTCTGCGGAACGTTTGACATTTTTCTCCTACCCCGCGACATACTCGCTACCCCAAATGAGCCATATTTCGTTGCATTGTACTAACATCACTATTACCTGGCCATGGAAGGCAGTTTGTGCAGGCGAAATCGAAGCCACAGCTAAAATTTGTTGATGCTATGCACAGCTGTTGTGCGCAGTCACTGCGCCCGTCGATCGCGCGACCTTGAAGGTCCCATTTACTACAGGAGCCCTGCAACATTTGGAATCTCGATAGCAAACGATGCCTAACAGTCGTGGAGGTTATTCTCAACGTGTGAGCCAAATATTATTGAGCTGCGTGCAACAGGGTATTTTTATTTGGTTTCAAACAGAGCTGTAATTCGTCTGTTCTTCGTTCCAACAGATGTCACTAGGCCGCCGACTACTTGGGCTCGAGAAAGATATAGCATTGGCTGAACTTACGGTCACAGAAATGTAGTATGGAATTATATATTTGTTCATTTTGCGTTAAAAAATAAAGGCAATCTGACTATCTGTCTTTAAAAAGACCGAGGTGAGCGAACGGACCTAGTCGGTGGTGCCAGTGACGTTATTGTTGAAAGAAGAGTAGGCAACTCGTGGGGCGGTGCTGCTAGTGACGTCACTTGTTGGAAAAATAGCAGGCGATTGCATGACGTATTTAAAAAGAAACTGCAAATCCACTGCTCCTTGCAGCACAATAACATTTGGCTCACACGTTCACGGAAGCCTCAACGACTGATTGGCACCGTTTGCTCAGTGTGTTCAAAAAGTGTTGCAGTGTCCCTTTCATACCGAGTGCGCAGTGAGCACGTAAACATGCCTCGAAGAATATTCTCACCATCTAAGTGTGAAGCATGAGTGTCACTAGATTTCTCCATGATGCGCATGGGAATATGTCCAAAATAAACTACGAATCAGTAATGTGCAGTTTAACTTTTACGAGTGACATACAATTCGGTGGTGGTAGCATGAGCAGATGTGTCAAGTTTCCTGCGGGGACATGCACCGTATATTGTAAATGAGAGAGACACAGACACAGCGCCTTTGCCGCAGACCGGCTGTTGTATCCTGACTTCTTTCTTCTCTTCCTTTTCATCGCTGGGCACTTAGAACGATCGTCCAAGCTTCGGCGGAGCTCGCTGACCTTCGTATATATGTACATAGGTATATGTACGTACAATCCTGGGAGTGTTAGATTGTATGTGTACATATACCCGATAAAAGGGACAGGGGGGGGGGTGGGCATCGGACGCCTTGTCCGAAGGTCGCGGGTTCGGTTCCCACAGAAGGCAGGTTTGTCTTTTCGTCCACTTAAATTCCTTTCTACGTACTCCACAAGTATAATACTACAATTAAGAACCTCAATAACTTTTCCTATGCCTTCCTAGGCATCATAGTTTGTTGGTTCGTTATATATATATATATATATATATATATATATATATATATATATATATATATATATATATATATATATATATATGGTGCAGGCAGCAGTTCAGAAGAACCAGGCACTCGAGGGAAATTCATTTTGAGTGTTTATCTATTGCAAGTTGCAGGATATTGGCAACACTTCCTGTAAAGGGCGCAGTCTATGACAGAGATGCATTTCAAATTTCGTTCCTCAAAGCACAGTTGTAGAACAGTTTTATAGAAAATAGCGGCCCCATATTTTTTTTCTTTGCAGCAATACATACGGTTTAATCGGCGGTTGTATGGATAACCTGATAGTGCACCAACTGCGTTCCGCCACGACCCCACCGCGGTTCTACATTGAAAGCTTTTCCGCGACGGCGGTTTCAGCGTGTCATATGATGCCAGTAGCATCGTATTCACCAGCTGCACTAAGCCTGGACACTACAACTAGTTTTTGATGAGTGTGAACGTGATAGTTGCGCGTTTGGTAGAGGTTGCATTCTCAAAGGAGTTGGCTATTCGAAGTGTTTTGTTTAATGACTAGGTATAAGGTAACAGTTTTTTTAATGTGAAACGGCAAAATTCGAAGACTTTCAGCTTGATCCTGCACATGTAGACCTGATGGTTATTTGAAGTCCTTTTTAGGAGCAGCTTCATGTGCTGTGCCAAAATCCCTTTATTTTTTTGTCTTCCAACTAGTGCTTGCCAGTATGATCGCCGTTCATATCAGATTTGCATAGATGTGCGTGGTACAGTGCTTTGTAGAGAGCCACATCTGTATTTTGTATATGTAAGTGAGAATATTGCTTCTTTGTTTTTCGTTTTCTTCGCCTCAACAGTGTCTCCAGTATATTCAACTTCAACCACGTATGTAGCTTCATTATGAAACTGAGGTTGCTTCGATGTCACGTTGCTCGGTGCGAAAGATTGTGCACTGCATTGCGACGTTGTTCATTATACCGATTTTGTTACTATTTCATGCGCTACTTCCTTTGAAGGTCACTGGTCAATATTCGTTGACACTTGATTGATGTTTTTGGTTGTCTTTTAAAGTTTGCCTCATTACATCAGCTGATGTCCTAGGCAAATTTTCACTTTCATATCTGAGTCATATTTGAGTTCTTTTGTTTATATTCCTTGATTTTATGCGGTGAAGATACTGCATAACATGATTGAAAGCGGCTATCACACAGTGATCCATTGTTCTGTCTCTGCTTATATAACCGGATGCGCTGCTCTCATGGTGAAAAGCGCATAGTCGTTTGGCTGTTGATTATTGTGTGTCTACTTGTGCTCTTTCTGTAAGCCTCTAGCCGTTAATAAGTTCCAAATTTAAAGTAATTCTTCTGCAGTTCGTTTTGAATATTTCTGGTTTTATTTTTCTCGCATTTCTCATTTTCTTCCTTTTTTTAAACTTGCACAAGTTAGTTTCTCAATAAAATGTTGATGTAGCAGTGTTTCGACTTTGTGATCATTGGCACAGACGCTTCCTTGTTAGGCCGCTTGCCAAGAAACTGTCTATCCTTCACTGTAAAGATATGTCATTATTATTTTTGGTAGCTTTGCTTCATACTCTACAAATTACATGCTATATTGATTTTTGCATTCCTGACAACCACTTTTGACTTAAATGCTAAGACTGATGAAGCCTTTGTTGAGAACTGTGTACCTACCTTACTGCACTATTTTTGCTCTGTTGCACTCAGTGCTGATGCCTTTAACAATGAGAAAAAAAGTTCAAGTGCGATGCCAGGACTTCTTCCTAGGACGTAACTACGAAAGTATTCGGCTGGCACTACCCCCTACTCTGCAGTACCGAAAAGATTATGGTGCAGCTGGTAACACAGCAGGTCGCAGCTCCTACCACAAAGGCAGGGACGGCGTCCGCGGACGGGGGTGCGTCCCAAAATTACGATCCCGATGACACCTCCAGAACCACAGAGTTAATGCCTTAGGGGCGCAGAAAATATCTTGTGGTTATTGTACCCCTAAGGCGTTAGCTTACATTCAGAGGGTGGTAACCAGATGAAAATTTTGGTGTGCGCGCCCCGTTCCCGAGCACGATTCCTGCTTCTTTTTCGGATGACGGCTAACGTATCAGGAACTGCTTTTTGATGACGTCTTTGGTACGTCTTTAAACAGATTCACAATCCCAGTGAATGGGATTATTGGAGGCTCCCCCAAGCCGTCGAAAAGACCAGCCTTTTGATGACGTTCCGAAGACGTTCAGGAAACGTCTTGTTTATGTGCACCAAGCCGGATATTAGACGAGATATACGACGTATCCTAGACTAAAACTTCTCACGCGTGCCATTTCTGCGACGTCGTTAACGTCTTGGACATCTGTTTCGAACACGTCTTAAATCCTATGTGTGCTAGCAGGGAGCCTTGTTTCATAAGGTTTTGTACCGGACCTGTGGCGATTCTGGTGAGAGATTATGGCTGCCCAAAAAAGGCATGTTTTCAATAAAAATTTTCAGTTTCAAGTACAGCGTATGTCCTGTCTTCCTTGTGTATTGCTTGCGTATGCCTTACTGAGCACTGCAATGAATCAACACCCTGGCAGCAATCACTTGGCTAACCTAGTGTGTTCCTTCAAGATGCTGACCAGGTCTTCGAACGACCTCTCATCCCGTTTAGCAGGCAACAGCAAATCCTTGAGTGTCCTGTACTGGCGTTGTGCTAGGGTAGTGATGAAAATGGGCTTGAAGCTGCCGTCTTCGATTTGCTTTACCTGCCAGTAATGCTCAAAAGGCTTAGCGTGTGAATTGACGTCTTCGTCACCGCCTTCCTTTGCCCCGTCATGGTGGTCTAGTGGCTATGGTACTCTGCTGCAGATCCGAGGGTCGTGGCATCGATGCCGGCCGCGGCGACTGATTTTTGATAAAGGCGAAATGTTGAGGCCCGTGTGTTGTGCGATGTCAGTGCACGTTAAAAAACCCCAGGTGGTCGAAATTTCCGGAGACCTCCACTACGGCGTCTCTCATAATCAGAGCTGGTTTTTGGACATTAAACCCCACAAATCAATCAATCCGTCACCGCCTTCCATGTAAAAATCGAATTCCCCCACATCTCGAGCCGCTCTGTAGCAAGCCAGATGCAGAAGTGCGGTCCACACGCGCGGTACCCCAGATATCTAGGGATTCGTTGTCGTCCGTCGTCGCCAGATTATGTGGCAACACAGACGCACACTGGAAGACAATGAAAGAACGCAGTTTGTTCAGAGAACGCGCAGGTTTAAGTTCACCCTTTGCCTCCGGTGGCCCTGCTGCGGCCGTTGACGTCCGTGCGTTAACACAACACTTATTATAGCGCATGTTTTTTTTTTCATTCCTTCTTTGGCGAGCACGATGACGTAGACGGCTAACCTTTATTACTTAGGAAGCTGCTCCCACTTGATTTGCGGAGAATATTGTGGAAACTATACGACTCGCGTATAAGATAGGGCTGCCAAGATATCCAGCAGTCAGCCCCTCCTTAATGTCATGGAAACGGACAAGTACGCTTAACACTCCCAATGCTACTGTTCCTATTTCAGCGCACCGTTGGTTCACTTGGGTTTAGCCGGAGCCCCGCCACGGTGGTCTAGTGGCTACGGTACTCGGCTGCTGATCCGAGGGTCCCGAGATGGAATCCTGGCTGTGGCGGCTGCATTTCGATGGAGGCGAAATGTTGAGGCCCGTGTGCTGTGCGATGTCAGTGCGCGTTAAAGAACCCCAGGTGGTCAAAATATCCGGCGCCCTCTACTACGGCGTCTCTCATAATCAGAGCTGGTTTTGGGACGTTAAACCCCACACTACAACAACAATGGATTTAGCCAGAGGGTGGTATTAGAGGCACATTTTACGCCCTCATTTATCGCTTCCATGCACGTGTGTGGTAAATTAGACCGGTAAATGAAGATAGCTCAAAGCTTTAGCCATGGGGAATTTCTTGAAAGGTTGTATGAACGACGCCTTACGAGAGCCCAAACAATTGCAATCTTAGAAAAATCACGATATCTCAGATAATTCCCTATTGTAAAAACCATCGCACCAGTGCATTTCCAGTGCGTTTTCCGTATTGGGAGCACTGGGAGCGCGCTAGGAAAGATATTTCACTGTGCGGTACACACTGCGACTCTGGCAGCGCTGGCTTGCACTGGTGTATGCTGGAATTGTATGGGACAAGCTGACATAGCTTGAATGTTACTACCAGTGAGGGGCTCGCTGGAGAGAGCCGTACCAGGCCCCAGAAGGCTTTACGTTCCACAAATGGCTGCAGATAGTGAAAAAATCAACCGCGGCACGCTCCAGCTTCATACGCTAGAAGTGAATCTACTGAGATCTCTCTACGCTCGAGCTATATCTATGGAATGGCGATCACGTGACTGGAGGCCTCCATTCGCGCTATGCACTTGTTACATAGGGGCGCCCTCGTCGGGGCCAAATTTCAGGGCAAAATATTCTTAATGCAAGCGAAGACTGCGTTTTCGCGTAGTCTTACTTATAATAAAATAACAATAATCATTACACAGTGTTTTGCGCGACGTATTCTGTGATCTGTCTTGTCTTAACCGATTTTTGTTTTCGCTGGCTCCTTCAGTGTGAAGAGCGCATCGACATTAGTATTTGTCAATTCGAAATATGCGGCGGCAGATATCAACGGTTCACAGCATTCGGGGTTTCTGGTAAC
The DNA here is from genome assembly GCA_013339685.2 of Hyalomma asiaticum. NCBI lineage: Eukaryota > Metazoa > Arthropoda > Arachnida > Ixodida > Ixodidae > Hyalomma > Hyalomma asiaticum. The sequence goes on from CM023484.1 coordinate 15,587,077, forward strand.
TTGCGCAATTTTGTCTTGTTCTAAATATTCCGCGAGAGTTAGAAAGTATACTCTTTAATCGCTGCTTCCTACCGAGAAAGTACGCTTGAATGTGGTTGTTTTGGGCAGTTTTAACGGATCCGCGGAGCGTAATCAGAGCCCTGGAGTGGAATGAAGCCACTGTTCAAATTCCGGCAGGACGAAGGCTCGTTTCAAAGCGAACACTCGTTTCACGTACGCACCAGTGAGTATAAGCCCATTGCTTCTGTTCGCGTTAGGTATGCGTTTCAAACGGCAACGACGGACTATAATAGTAAAAATTTCGGGGTGTCATTTTCTGCGAATGAAAAAGCAAGATTTCGCTGGCGCGACGCGGCTTCCCTGAGGGCCGAGTTTTTGAGCGAACAAAAATGCATTCTGGAAGTTTACTGCTTAGCAACGGGCATTGCATCTACACAAAGGCGGCGAATGCGATAGATGGGGCCTTCACTGGCATGCGAAACATGAACGTAGGTACGATTTTGCAAGAGCCGCATGTCAAAAGCAAGGTTAGAGGTGTTTTACTTGGGTGGTGCCTTTTGCACAATATTTAGCAGCAGTCCTTTTTCTTGAATACATTTAGTGTGCAGTTCTTACGGAATGAAATGCAACACGTTAACACTGATCGGTGCCAAATGCGCGGCTACTCGATATAACCATGGCATGTCACTTGGAATGGCGGTTCGATGGGTCACAAACTGATGAAGGTAGAAACAAAAGTATGTGCGGCGTTAGGTAACCAAAAATTTTGGTGCTTCGATCCGTGAGTACGGTGCATAAATCGAGTACACTTTTGGTTTATTGTAAGAGACCAGAATTTTATACAAGAATATTATAGCATTTTATTTTTCTGAAGGTCTCCCGGACTTTTGTGCCAAACCCTGTCAACCATGTCTGACATGGTCGCATTGCATCACACTGGGCAAAACACTTGCTACCTGACGCAGCCAAAGAAGCTAGGTCCAGTGCTGCAACAACCTTTATAAGGCATGTTTCTCTGTATATGCAACGAATGGCAGTTTAATGAATTTCTGCATTTAATTTTGCAAAATCGTGCTTCAGTCATTATGCTTCTCAGTCGCTGTTGAATTCATGACTTGTTTCATTTCAGGAATCTCTATTGGAAAAGCCAGTGGCACTGGCACATTGTCATAACTGTTTTTCGGACCGGTGTGGCACTGGCACACTGGGCGACACTGGCACACTGCGCAGTGGTACACTGGGCGACACTGCGCACTCTGCGCAATGGCCACCGGGTGGCACCGGCCACACTGCGCAATGGCCCACTGGGCAACACTGTGTACGTGCGCCAACCAGACTCACAGGAACAGTGCAGCAACTTATTGCACATATTTTGAACGTGCCTTGTAATAACCATGGAAAGCGAGGCACAAAATATAGTTCATTTGAGAGAACTTAAACTAGGAAGAAATCAATGATTCACGTTGAATTATGGGCAGATGGCCTGACCCTTTTGCCTAATCTGCCCACCTCGGCAAATGTATCCTGCAGTGCTGGCCATGATCGAGCCTTTTTGATGGCTTCACATCGCTTCGGCACTCCAACAGCACCTTCTGGATGATATCTGCAAGGGGCAAGTTGAAGATGGCAACCAGAATAAATTAATTTGAAAATTGTCACATTCCACATGTTTAATCAATTTCAGTAATTCACATTGAAGTCACTTTTTCGTTAATTCGATATCCAACATAATTAGGCAACTGCATATTGTATATATTTAATCAATTCCAGTAACTCATATGGAGGTCACTATTTTTTAGTTAACTTGATCTCAAACAAATTTCCTAGCACCCACACAATTTGTTCAGAACGAACTGCCCATCGATTTTCTCAATGTAGCCGTTACTATACATTTAAAGCTTTTAGTCATGTACAAAACACCGAAGCCCAAATGTGAGTGCAGTAATCAGTAAAACAGTAGCAGCGTTCCGGTCCACCCGGGTCAATTAAATGAGGTTAACATACATCGGATCTCCCTTTCAAATTTTGTATTTTTACTGATCCTAAAATTATGTCAAAGCATGATCCACAATGCATTATTACAGCATTTAAAAGCAGTAATAACATCAAAAAATTTCTTTGGAGAAACTGTCGATAGTTGCAATTCAACATGTCAGTCACCACAATATGGTAACCATGACCCGCTATGTTACCTTTTCAGCTAGCAGTAAGAAGTTATACTTAGCGTCTCCACTGTTATGTAGAATTTCCAAAATTTCACCCGCTAGCTGCGTGCTGCAGCAACAACATCACGAACTGTTCTGTGATGAAATAGGAAAACAAAAATTACCATGTTTCTACCCAGCTTAGTATCAAATTAGTGGTCATGTGAGCGCATAATGAATTATGGGATTGCATATATAATAAAGCTTGCGGGTTGTTACTATCACTACATATCATATCTTCAAGGTGCTGAAGATGTGGCTGTGCAAGTAAATTTATAATTTATAAATTCCTTCATTGTAAGCCATTTCAAATATAAGTTACACTTTGAAACTGAGTTTTTAACTATTCCTGGAAATGTACATAAAGCATACTGATTATTGTGTCTGCCTTCTCGGGAGTGGCCTGCTTTTTGGCCACACTATCCGCGTGGCGTCGGCCGGGCTGGCCAGTGAGGCTTCTGGCCTGCATATCAGCAGGAGTCGAGAAGTATCAGGGAATCTCCCTCGCCACTTTAGTGGTGTTGCTTGTTCGCAATATGAAGTTGAGTTTCTCACACATCATTAGTATGCCGGATCTGCATGGGCCTGCAAAAAAAATGCCAAAGCGCATTGAACCACAGTCACAAGTAAGCAAGCCCACAGCTGTACTTTCACAGATATTTGTTGCTACCCTAAAGTAGATCCTCAACCCTTCTCACAATGAAACAGTCAAAATTTATTATTCAAGTGCATGCATATCTTTGCTGCTGCCCAAAAAATGTTGCCGCTATCCACAACATTAACATACTGACAAAAACAAAACAGAGCTGAGAAAGATAATACACACAGCTGCCCCGAATTTCAAATATATTATTGTGTGAAGCTGCCATGAAACCTCTTTTTATTCATTTAGAAGATATAGTCGCGGTAATGAAGGCAAAGTTTCTTGTAGCCCCATCACAAATTCTGAAGCAGTCTCCTCTTTTTTGGCTCATCATGGTATCAGCAATAGCTCTGAGTAAAACAGCACGCTCATGTCTTCATGAATCAATTGGCACCACGCCACGGTGGTCTAGTGGTTATGGCACGCGGCTGCAGATCCGAAGGTCGCGGGATCGAATACCAGCCGCGGCGGCTGCATTTAAATGGCGGCGAAATGTTGAGGCCCGTGTGCTGTGCGATGTCAGCGCACGTTAAAGAACCCCAGGTGGTCGAAATTTCCGGATACCTCCACTACGGCGTCTCTCATAATTAGAGCTGGTTTTGGGACGTTAAACCCCATAAATCGAATCAATTAATGAATCAACTGGCATGAGTTAACAGGCACGCACACAATGGGCCATTATGGGCCAAGCAGCCAGCATACAATCCGCCTTTTGTGACACGTTCTGGCTCTGCCGCGCGGTGGCGACGCGATGGTGCATACCTCTCTAGCCTAACCATGCGAGGACGGCCACTGCGTTGTCTGCTTGCAGAGTCATGTTCCGACAGGCACTGTACTTGCCAGAAGGGAGGAATTATTTCTAAAAAGTAGTGTTGAAAAATATTTGCATTGTACAGACGCCGGACCGATAATTCGGACATGCTCGGTAATTTGGACAGCCGCGTGGTGCCATCAGTGTCCCCGTAGACTTAATGTGTTAGGATGACCGATATTTCAGGCGGTTCCTAGCGCTCACGGATGCCATTCACGGATGTCGAGCACACTGAATGGGCCACCATTATTTCCTCTGGCGCACCAACGAGAGAAAGTACGGCGTCCGAGATTGCATACAAAAGTATATTCACTGACGCTCAGTTTTTGGTCGCGACACACGAATAGTCGCACCGTCATTGCAATCACCGCATCCTTTCTCGGCATCTCGTGCGTGGTTTCCGATTAAGAGTACGGTTGGTCGTGTGAGGTCTGCGATCGCTCGATAGCGTTTTCCCATTTGGTCTTCAGTACTTGTTATTTATTTTGCGTTCCAAGTCTTCTTTCTCGTGGCGTTAAGCAACAGGTCACGTCTAGTGGTACGAATGATGGCCTCGCAGTCTGTGCCGACGAGAAGCCAACGAAAACGAAGCATGTTAGTCGGTGCTGACGATGTCGCATATCTGCCGACCCCATACCTGCCGACTGTAATCAGGAACTGCTTCCATCACACTTGATTTACTTTTGCTGATTGCAAATGAGGCGGACTTTGCAACATAAGAGCCTGAACTGCCACCGATGACGAGCTCGTTGTTGACGACATTGTTGACGACCTCGAGGCTGCGATGTGGCGACTCCTGCCACCATTACATTTGGAGACGTTATCAACATCGTGGCGAGGTGTCGTCGTGTACCGAATGTGATGATTATGAAATAATTACACAAGTTCTCCAAATGTCAGACAGTGACTTCGACTCAGAAATGTGCCGTGAGCTACGGAGCTGTGACATGTGCATCTGACTGTAATGTATTCTGCCCCTGTATCGTCGTAAACTGCCAGAAATACACGCGAACTTGGTCCCATGTAAGCGCAAATGCGTGCAGCAACCTATCGATCACTTCTTCCTAGCCTCGGGTCTTTAAAACGCAAATAAAATGATCTTTTTTTGATGAATTTCTTTTCTTGGATGTTCGATAATACGCACGCTTTTACTATCACGACGGAGTCCAAATTATCGGTCATCGACTTATTTTGACTTTAACCTCTTTTTTTCAAGTTCGTGCATTGCAGGCACAAATGGGAGTCATTATATAATAAACAGGCAAGCAGAGAATATATCAGTAGTGATCAACCCGAAATCTGTGGAAAAAGATGGCAGCCATGCGCAACGTCAGTGTAAGAAATCCTGTACTACAAACCATCTATTTCTTTATCGTTGTTCTCCTCTAACAGGAAGAGAATGTCTGCGGCACAAAAAGTACTCAACCAGAAGCTTCGTTCAACAAAATTTTGCGCACTGCGTGCCAACCTGGTTTCTTCAGTGCTTTTTGTTTCCTTTGCTGCTTTTGCTTTTCTGGAGCTACGAAGACATCTTCCCACTCTCCCATAGTACAGGACTTACCAGTGCTCTATACTAGTACATTACAAATGCACACAGTTGTTGCTTTGAGTCGTTTTGTGTTGCTGTGGCTCTTTGTGATTTCTTTTTAATGTTGTTACACAGAAGAGCTTCCCTAGGCACACAGCGAGCACACATGCTTCAGTCAGTGAAACACAACAGAAAAATGAAACAAAAGACAACTAGCTTGCAGAAAGACGAACATGGATACTTTCCTTCCGAAAAGCTAGGAAGATTCATCAATGTGTGTACAATGGCTCACATTAGGAGAAGAAAGCAGAGAATGGCTGTGTTTATGGGTGGTGCAGATTGGAAGTCGATGAAGGAGTGAACTCAGTGCAGAAGCCAGAGGCATAACGCAGCAGATAAAAGAGTGTACCGAATATGCCAACTTCCTGTTTTGTGCAGCTCCCCACAGGGACACCTGTTTCGTGCAGGCGTTTGGTGTGTGGCGACACCATGGAGCCGAGCCAACGAGAGGGTTCCGACCCCCTCCCACGTGTCGCCGTGCGTGGCTTAGCCGTGTTCGGGGAAAAGGGGATCCTGGGGGTTGAGCTGATGCCGGGTGATTGGACCTTTAAGGGCCCCCGGCAGAGGCAACACACCCCCTTTGGCCTCTGCTTTACGTAGACGGCACCCCCGGGCTGACCCACCCGGGGGAAATCGGCAGTCTCCTTTTCCTCTCTCTCTCTTCTCACATCTTCGTCTTTTGCTCCCACTTTACATCTTTCCTGTCTCCTACTCTCTTCCATTTACCTTCAATTTCGCGGCGGCAAGGGTTAACCTTTGTGGATAGCCAACCTTGGGTATACCATATTTCGTTATAGGGGCGGCATACAACTGGCGTCTGCAGGACCTGTGCTCTGCAGCTCCTGTAGCGTCCCCTTGTTGGGCTCCGTGGTGGGTGGTTGGTGCTGCTGCCGAATAAACTCTTCAGCTCATAGCAAGTGCTTTCCCGCCGCTTTCTGATCGCCACCCTCTTAAGAGAGGACGCACCGAAGACCTAGCTAGTTTCCTTGCAAGACCTAAAGATACATACCCACGTTTCCACGTCTTACACAGTGCGATATCTGACAAATCTGCAACAGGAATATCACCTTTCATTGTGGCTAAATCGCTAACTGCGAACCTGGGCCCAGGCTATAAGATCACTAGAATGGCTAGTGGGGACCTTCTGCTTGTGGTCCGAGACCACCCCCAGTACAAGAAATTGACCAGTCTTCACACACTGGGAGACACACCAGCATCACTAACACCACACAGGTCCAGCAATAGTTCCTGTGGGGAGGTCTCCCACACAGATCTCCTCGACTGACAGAAGCAAAACTGCTTGACGGATGGAAAGATCAAAACGTAACACATGTTCAACGTGTTAAACTCAGGCGAGACAATAAAGAAATTCCGACCAAACATGTAATACTGACTTTCGGGTTCAGTGATCTTCCGAAGACTATAGAAACGGGTTACATTAAATTACCGGTCAGGCCATACATACCAAATCCCAGACACTGCTTCAAATGCTTGAGAGTTGGCCATGGCATGCAGAAATGTCGTGGTCAACTCACTTGTGCGAAATGTGGAATGCAAGAACACCCGTCAGACAACTGCGATGAAGCTACTCACTGTGCCAACTGTGACGGTGCCCATCCTGCATATTCTCGAACCTGTCCCATCTGGCGTAAAGAAAAAGAGAAAACATATCTTTCAGGGAGGCCCGCAGAAGGGTCTCACCTTTCCACAGCGCAACATTCGCCGATGCGACGCGCAGGGGGGCAACGTCGCACCGGCCCCTGGCACCCGCTAGGGCCACGTCCACTCACCCGGCGGTATTGCCAATAGCCCCCACGGCGGCTGCAGCTAGCGCTGTGCCGCCACCTAAAAAGAGCAGTCCACCAGCCCCCGGGCATGTGGCTAGTAAGGCATCACCCAAAGAGGTGAAGCTACCGTGGCGAACGGCCCGCTCGCTGGAACGACCGTCCACCGCTTCTGAAGAGGCGATGGATACGAGTGCCAGCCAGACAGCGCGGCATGCGCCTATGGAGCGGCGCGACTCTGTCGGCCGCTCCAAGAAAGACAAAACTCCCATCACGGGCCCCAGAAAGGGCCCTTCAAGCTAGCTAAACCACTTTTCTAGCTCCTCTACACAGAGCACTCCTTCAATCAAATATGGATACAATTTTACAGTGAAACGTCACAGGACTCCTACATAACCTAGATGATGTTCAAGAACTTTTAAACAAATTTACACCTATGGTGCTGTGTGTACAAGAGACACACCTAAACTCCAAACACACGAATTTCCTGCGGCAGCATGTAGTCTACCGTAAAGATCGTGACGATGGTGACGCATCTTCTGGTGGCGTAGCCATTATCGTCCATCAAAATGTTGCATGCAGACGCTTAGAACTGCATATGCCGCTAGAAGCAGTGGCCGTGCGAGCTGTCCTTTTCAACAAACTTGTCACTCTTTGTTCTCTTTATATTCCTCCACAGTATCAGTTGCAAAAACAAGAATTTCAACTTTTAATAGAACAACTGCCAGAGCCATATCTTATCCTGGGAGGTTTTAATGCACGTAACAGTCTATGGGGCGACTCCCGCTGCGATGCACGCGGCCGCTTAATAGAGCAGTTCCTCTTTTCATCTAATGCATGTATGTTAAACAATAAGGCTCCCACGTACTATAGTTTTTCGAACAAGCGTTATTCCTCCATAGACCTCAGCATTGCCTCTCCATCATTCTTAACAGAACTCTGGTGGGAAGTTCTCGGAAATCCGTACGGCAGTGACCACTTTCCTATTTTGCTTAGAGCAAAAAAAGAGAACGAGATTTCTCCGCACGTGCCTCGATGGAAAGTTGGTTCAGCTGACTGGGAGAAGTTCACATCTCTTACTTGTATTTCATGGCCTGAATTGTCCTCTCTTAGTGTGGATTCCGCTGCTGGGTTTTTTACAGCATTCCTGAACGATGCCACTGCTAAGGCATTCCTGAAACAAGAGGACTGCAAAGAAAACGTCGCAATCCTTGGTGGAACGAGGAGTGCCGGAATGCGCGCCGAAAACAAAACAAAGCTTGGGGGTTGCTTCGTAAATCCCCGAAAGCCGAAAACCTTGAAACCTTTCAGCGTGCCAAATCTGAAGGAAGGAGAACACGCCGTCAAGCTAGGCGAGAAAATTGGATGAGGTTTATATCTGACATAAATTTTTAAACAGATGAGAAGAGGGTGTGGAATAGGATGAACACAATAAAAGGCAGGCAGACACATACACTTCCATTGGCAGATGCTCACGGAGAAACCCCGGAAGACCAAGCAAACTTCCTGGGAGCCCGTTTTGAGCACGTGTCAAGCTCTGTACACTACCCGAAAGCATTCCAAAACTACAAAACGAGAGCAGAACAACAGCGATTAGAACGTAAAACTATGAAAAATGAGGAATACAACCTCCCGTTCAGTCTAGCAGAACTGCAAGCATCGTTAAACAGCTGCAAGTCATCCGGCCCGGGTCCCGATCGTATACTCTATATAATGCTGAAGCACCTGCCCTATTAAACACAGAAGACACTCCTCTCACTGTATAATGCTGTACGGTCTTCTGGTAAAATTCCTTCTCAATGGAAAGAGGCTATTGTAATTCCAATTCTTAAGCAGGGCAAAGAACCATCCACTGTATCAAGTTACAGGCCCATAGCTCTGACCAGTTGCCTCTGTAAGTTGTTTGAAAAGATGATTAACCGCGGGCTAATGTTTTTCTTGGAATGTAATAATTTGCTTGATCCATTTCAATGCGGATGTCGAGATGGCCGATCAACAACAGACCATCTCGTACGCATTGAAGCACAAGTTCGAGAGGCTTTCGCGCACAAACAGTACTTTCTGTCAGTATTCCTTGACATGGAGAAAGCTTATGATACCACGTGGAGGTTCGGTATTGTAAGAGACATCTCTGAATTAGGTGTCCGTGGTAACATGCTAGATGTAATTGATAGTTACCTATCAGATCGCACGTTCCGGGTTCGAGTAGGCAACGCCTTATCACGTTCATTTGTCCAAGAAACAGGGGTGCCACAGGGTGGTGTCCTCAGCTGCACACTTCTTAAAAAAATGAATTCCTTGCATCGGTACATCCCATGCAGCATTTTCTACTCGTCATGTGTAGATGATATCCAAATTGGATTTAAATCTTGTAATCTTGCAATCTGTGAACGACAGGTACAGTTTAGCCTCAACAAGGTTTCAAAATGGGTAGATGACAATGGATTCACCTTAAATCCAGAGAAAAGCACCGGCGTGCTCTTCTCAAGAAACAGAGGCCTCCATCCGGACCCTGATATAAAACTACAGAGCCAGCGGTTACCTGTCAGATCAGAGCACAATTATTAGGCATGATCTTAGACAAAAAATTAACCTTCATACCACATACAAAATATTTCAAATACAAGTGCCTAAAGGCAATGAACATTCTTAAAATCCTGTCGCACACCACGTGGGGTAGTGACAGAAAATGTCTAATGGATCTCTACAAAAGCCTCATACGCACATGCCTGGACTACGGGGCCGTAATCTACCAATCTATTACACCAAGCACTCTGAACACGCTGGATCCCGTTCACCACCTAGGCACCCGTCTTGCTACGGGTGCTTCCAGGACCAGCCCCGTAGAGAGCCTCTACGTTGAGGCAAACGAATGGTCACTTCATTTTCAAAGATCTTACTCATCATTTCTGTATTTCATCAAGCAGAACGCGGACAACAACCATCCAACTACCATACCATAAATAACTTGTCCAGCTCCCGCATCTTCCACCGCCGTCTCGCTCTAAGGGCGCCCTTTTCTCTTCGGGTAAGAAGTCTGGCGGAGCAAATGGGCGTTCCACTTCTTGATCCCCACCTGATGGAACCAGCAAAGCAGCTTCCACCGTGGCAGTGGCAGCTAATACACTGTGATATGTCTTTCGTAGACGTGACGCAGCATGCACCAAGTGCACATATCCGGACACATTTTCTTGAACTCCAACACAAATACTCTTGCCCTGAATTGCACATATCCGGACACATTTCCTTGAACTCCAACACAAATACTCTTGCCCTGAATTTTACACCGACGCATCGAAGTCCCATTCTGTTGTCTCATAAGCTGCAGTGAGCCCATCTTTCTCGGACACGGGCGCAATGCGCCCTCTAACAAGCATATTTACAGAAGGGGCCTACCCTGTATTAAAGGCCGCTCAACACATTAAGGAATCAAAATTTCCAAAGGCAGTCACATATACTGATTCCTTAAGTGTTGTTACAGCACTAAAGACACTCAAAATGCTCAAGAACCCAGTGATTGTGCAACTTAATAAACTTGTGTGTACTATCTATACGTGCAAGCAACATCTGGTCTTGTGCTGGGTACCAGGGCGCCGAGATATTCAAGGCAACGAGTTGGCTGACCAGTTAGCCACATCGGTCCACATAACGTCCGAAAACACAACCATGGCTGTCCCAGTTCTTGATATGAAACCGTACAACGCAAATGTCTTAAAATGCATTGGCAACATTTGTGGGACACTGAGACAAATAACAAGATTCATCTCATCAAACCAAACCTCGGAAAATGTATACCACCCACAAAATCGAGAAGAAAGGATGTTTTACTATGTAGACTTAGGATAGGGCATACCTATGGAACACACAGTTACCTTTTATCTGGTGGTAAACCCCCAATCTGTAGCAGGTGTGGGGAGGTATTGACAGTTATCCATGTTTTAATAGAATGTCAGGAGCTAGAACGAGAAAGGAAAAAGCATTTTATCAAACGTTACCATGAGAACGTTCCAATTCATCCCTCCATGTTTTTAGGTATTGATCCAATTTTCAACCTTGATTCAGTTTTAGACTTTTTAGAAGACGCGAGAACGTTGCAGATAATTAAAGCCAGAGAGTCGCACCACATCCTCTTCAAGAGGATTTCAAGAGGATGTTGCTGCGGGAGTATTCATTTTATGCACTCGCCTCAAGACCCTTGTCTGCAAGGAATATTTGAGGCAGTAGTGCTTTTTTTTAATCCACACGCAAAGAACGCAGCTAACCGAGGCATATATTTTATTCACTTTGCACTTCTCATGTCATATCCATGATTTTATTAGGTTACCTATTTTACGCACGTCTAGTGTGAAGGATTTTAGGCCCGTCTACAGCCGCTCTGCACCAATCCACAGATAAATACCACCTTTCGTACTGGCGCTCTTTGGCCGTAATCGGCCTTGTGCCAATAAACACCATAAATAATCATCATCATCTGTGCATCTTAAAAGCTCAGTTCGTGAGTGCAAGTAACACCTCTATTCATTCAACACATCCCTGCGTCGTGCTGTATGTGCCACTTCTGCTCTTGTTTTTCATAACTCCCTTTCTTACAATTGGGTGTCACCAAAAATCACCAAAGACTGCCCACGGCTAGAGAGGCTAGAAGCAGTTCCGACCTCTACACCACGGCTTTCTATGAAAGGGGTGAGCACTGTTTTCATGGCAGTCAGCAGCCATGGCTAATGGCACTACAAGGCAAGAAGTCAAAAACATGGAACATGGGTAATTAATGAACTAATGGTATTGGGGTGAAAGGTGAGAACAAAAAATATAAAACAGGAGGTAGACATGCTGGTAATAGCTGCCACAGCCACCCTTGCGTATGTTGCCTCTTCAGATCAAGGCCGTAAGGTGCTGCATCTCAGCGACGAAAATTGGAATAAAACCGCACGTTTTTCGCCACGGTGAACACAGGACTTACAGCTGTAAGTCACACGTGATGTTCATATGCAAATGTTCAAGATCTTCACCATGAGCAGCAGTGAGGCAAGTGTACTTGCAAAACCACTGGTGCACTAAGTAGTAAGGGCCAATGTCGTCTCCTAATGCCAGCGGCTGCGTCTTCCGAACGCTTTCGCTCCTTTTATTTAAAGGTAGTGGTTGCTGAGATGCCCTCTCTTCATTATTATCATGTATTGTACAACTTTCTGTTAACAAGCCTGATAAGCTTTACTATTCTCAACTTAGTGAGCATTCCAATAAAAATATTTACTTTACGAGCTTTCCACGTGTTTGGAGGATGGAGCTATGGGCCGCTAGAAAATACTTCACTGAAAGATCACGTGTTCATGCACCTAAACCGGAATATACAGCTCCTGCCTACCCTGATCAGAGCATGACTGTGCGACACAACCCGTGCTGTGTGCTCAGCTGTACAAAACGTTGAAGTGTCACGAAGGTGGGAGTAGAATTGAGATGTTGCAGCAAAATGAAAGGATGGTGTGGGTGAGACCTCTACATGTCCCATAAGTCATCTGATAATGACCTAGAGTCACGGGTGCCATGAACAGAATTACAACCACTTTTATTAACAAGACATCTGCACACAGGCATCAAGCACACAGCCACTATGTACGTGGTATGAATTATCCCGAAACACTTTTCTGGTACTTACATTTTCCTCGACCTCCTGAAACAGCTGCAGGATGATGTTCCTCCCGATTGGTGCACAGCATCTAAAGATATAAAATGAATGCTTTTTTATAATTCTAGACATTTCCATGCAAAGTACGAAAACAATAAATGGTCTTTTTTAATGGAATGCGAGTGAATTCACCATTCAGTACTACTACAAAAACAGCGAGACATCGGGCCCAATTTAAGATCTACAATATGCTTAGTACTACTAATTCTGGCTAAAATGGCCACGTTAATCTCATTGCAAATGCACAAAAAATCTGTCGTTTCATATCCTTTTTCTTCAGTGTTCATGTACCAGTTACTTTGAGCTTATGAGCTATATCTTTCCTATTATTTGCCAAAAAATTAACACCATCTTCCCAAAGGGAACCCTGATGGGATGCAAAGCAGCAGCGTTGCGCACGGGTGGCGTCACGGGTTGCGGGCGAACGGGCGAGGCGGCAGCTGCGGCGAGCGCGAGGCAGGCGAGGGAGAGAGTGACGGCAGCGCGCACTGCGAGGGAGCGTGGCGTCACCGCGCAGCTGCGGCGTGACCTACTTGGCACCGCTCCAAAACCTGCGGCGAGGGCAGCGCGTTGCCCTCGCCCTCGCAGTACGGACGCACAAAACGTTACACAGGCTAGTCAAAGAGCTGCTTCGCATATATTATTTCCGAACTTCTAGAAGGGCACATTTACTGAAGCCTGGGACCATTCAAGGCGCCTTTCAAAAATGGATGATAGAGCCTGTAGCAAATTGTAAGGCTAGCTTTCCTGCTATGCAGTTTGCCCAACCAATGGCGACGTAGTCATATTCTGCAAATAGCACGTGCAATGTGCATTGGGCGCGCTTTGACATGAATAAGGTAGGTTCTGCCCTCGTGATATAAACTCGCACTAAAAACAAGTTCCAGCCTGTGCAGCTACAGCACTCCAAACATATCAACAGGACAGGCACTGGCATTACTTGGGCGAAGGCACAGTGCAGGGAACTGCACTTGCGAATTTTCGAAAGGGTCCATTGAATGCATGGAATGGAGTGGACATGAAAGTTGCTTTTCTGCCTGTGATCACTGCCAGCAAATACTTCAGCAGGCATCTGAAATTCTGTGGGCTAGGCTACAAGGTTCACAGGATCTGCAAAAGCAAAGGATAATAAACTTACCGTTACTACAACAGTGCCATATTTAAAGTTATTTGTGAGACTTGTGAGACATCTGCTGTGCCGCAGGTAGCGATTTTTGTGTTGTTTGTAAGTTTTAAGTTTGCATATAAAACATGCAACACAATAAAAAGGGAGAGAATAATGGAGGGAACAAAGACAGTTAAACTTGATGATCTTACTTGTGCGGTCTCTCACTACCTCTGGAGATGGATGAGGAAAAGGTGGTCCCTTGCAGCGGGGTGCACTGATCAGAAAGTGTTGTGTGTATATATATATTGTGAGACAACGTTCAGGCCGCAAGACTCTTCCTCTTTATTCTCCAGACTGAGCCCCGCTGCCCCAGCCTAAGCGGTGATGATGAATATTTACAGGTGAGAAGATGAAGCAGATGAACAATGCTCACACATTTTCCCCGCGCGCCAAAGCGGCCAGCCTGGCCGTGCCTTAGACGGGGGAGATACGCCGAACGAATGGCTTGAGACGCGAAACATGAACAATCTCTGAGCCACGGCAGCGACGGTCTGGAGAATCCTCAAGGGGAGTGATGAGATAGTTAACAGGGGATGTTTGCTGAATAATTATGTAGAGTCCGAGGAATCGCGACAGAAACTTTTCGCACAATCCGGGAACACGAGTGGGCGTCCATAGGAGCACTTCGTCGCCAGGACGGAAACAGACGTCACGGTGAGTGCACTCATAGCGCTCCTTGCGATCATGTTGACTGGCTTCTGTCTTGAGTCGAGCAAGTTGCCGACATTTTTCAAGGCTGGAGACAAATTGTTCAGGTATAGTTGCCGAACTCTCACTTGGAGTGTTGAGGAATGAAGCGTCGATCGTAAATGTCGGCGAACGGCCGTAAACCAGGTAAAAAAATCACAGCATATTCACCGGGTGAATGATGATGAGTGGGGCGAAGCTCCGGAAGGAATCATCGGTAAACCGTGAAACTCTTCCGTGGAATTCGCCCCACAATTAAATGTGAAAAACTTGAGTAAATGTCATCAAGCTATTATAACATCTCGCATCTTTCATCATCTCACTACAAGTACCGCCATCTAGTTTTATAACATCTCGCGCATGCTACGAATCCTCACAGTTCAACTATGCACAATGTACAAGTGAAATCTCCCACCGGCACTTCATTGCAAGTCAAGATGCAGTGCCTATATATATTGTCACGGTGCTACGAAAGGAAGAAAGACGACGATCACTAGGAAGAAGAAGGAGACGACGTAGTGGAGTAGTCTCTCTCTCGGGCCGCCATTAGGGCTTTGCCGGCGTTATCCCTGTGATTGTAAAACGGCCTTCCTTTTTAACGTGATATCTCTGCTCGTTCCATCGTGGTGGAGGTGCGGGGTACTTAACAAGATGGAACTCCGCAGCGGGCTTGTTCTCGGCCGTCCTACCATGGCGACAGACGAGCAGGACGACGGGCCGATCCAGGCATCAGCAGCCGCCCCACCGGCCCCCGCAACGCAAGCACCCGCAATGCCGCCACCGCCAGTCGTACTTACCCATCCGCGCGACCCAGGTAATTTCTCCGGTAAGGATACTGAGAACGTCGAGCAATGGCTGCTCCTGTACGAACGCGTCGCAGCGCACAACCGGTGGGACCCGACGCTCATGCTGGCCAATCTTGTCTTCTACCTCAAGGGCCCGGCACGCCTCTGGTATGACACCAACGAGGAAGAACTAACAAGCTGGGATTTGTGCAAGCGAAAGTCGCGCGATCTCTTCGGCCCACTCGCTGGCGACAAGTGCGCTGCTGCGAAACATTTGTCCTGACGAGCTCAGACGGCTACAGAGTCCTACGTCGCGTACATCCTTGACGTTCTAGCTCTGTGCCGTCGCGTCGATTCCAGTATGTCCGAACCTGACAAAGTGGGCCATATTCTGAAAGGCATCGCCGATGATGCGTTTAACCTGCTGGTTATTAAAGACTGCTCCACCGTGAACGAAATGATCAGCGAGTGCAGACGCTTCGAAGGCGCGAAGAGCCGGCGCATTACCAAACAGTTCATGCGGCTTCCTAACACCGCCGCTACGTCGTCGTGCGAAGACGCCTATTCCTCCGTTCAGCCGTCCAGCTCAGACAGCGTTGTACGTATTGTGCGGCGTGAAATCGAGGCGGCATCGCCTTCCTCTTTCGTGCGCCCCTGGGGTGACACGCAGACGACGATCTCTCTTATAAAGGAAGTTGTCCGCGACGAGCTTGCAAATGCGGGCATCCAACCAGTGTGCTCCGTGACTCGCCCTCCGATTCGACCGACTGCTCCGTTTCATCGTCCACCACCGACGTTTCGCCGCTGATCCGACCCAATGGCGCACACCCGACGACAAGCCTATATGCTTCACCTGTAGCGGCGTGGGGCACATTTCCCGCTATTGCCCTTATCGCCAACCGTCGTACTCCCGCTCCACGTATTACGCACGACGTACCCCATTTACCGCTCCTAACGACCCGACCTACCGTGAACCCATGTACCGTGACCAGACCCATCGTAGCTCAACGTACCGAGACCCTCCCATGTCTACCAGGCCCTCAAGCCGATCGCCTTCACCGCAGGATCGTCGTTCCCGCTCGCCTCTGCCCCGCCGTCCATCGCCGCACCCCTCTGTACGCTCACAGGAAAACTAACCGATGCAGCTCCCGGAGGTGACGCTGCATTGGAACCTCGACCTGGAAATCCTCTACTTATACTGCCGACTGACCAGAACCTAATCGCCGTAAAAGTTGACGCCCTACCAGTAACCGCCCTGATCGACACCGGTGCACACATCTCGGTCATGAGTGCTGCCCTCCGAAACCAGCTCAAGAAAGTGCTTACACCTGCCGAGTCCCGCATAGTGCAAGTTGCAGACGGAGGAACGCCCGCAGTGCTAGGAATGTGTGCCGCCCGTGTAAGCGTTGGCGATCGCCAGGCATCCGTATTGTTTCATGTACTAGAACACTGCCCTCACGACGTAATCCTTGGCCTTGATTTCTTATCTGCTCACTCAGCTATAATTGACTGCTCGGCTGGCGTGGTCCAACTCGATTTACCAGATCTTCCCGACGTCCCCGACACAGTAGAGACCCAGCTCTGCTCTGCTGACTTTGTCCGCCTGCCGCCGCAGGCAGTTACCTATATTATTGCTCGGCCTAACTCCTGTGTACCAGACGGCGACTATGTGGTCACTCCTTCTGTCAGTGCGTTACTCTCCCACGGCGTCTCTTTTCCCCACACGGTTGTGACCATCTCGGCCAACACAACCTACCTTCCGCTCCTGAACTTTGGTTTCTGCCCTCAGGTTCTACCCAAAGGTATATCCCTCGCCACGCTCTCGCCTTCGCACCAGTACCAAGTTACCGCCCTTTCTGCTCACACATCTTGCGCTAGCTCTTCGGCCGACTCCAGCGCTTTCTCGGCAACATCACATGCAACACACAGCGACATCACTAAGATGATAGCCCAGGACCTTTCGCTCTCTCAGGTCGACGACCTTCGCGATCTCCTCATTCGATATGCCGACATTTTTGACTTTGAGGGCCGACCTTTGGGGCAAACTTCCCTTGTGCAGCATCGCATACATACTGGCGATGCAGCGCCCATTCATAGACGGCCTTATCGCGTGTCACATACAGAACGCCGAGTGATACAGCAGGAAGTTGATAAGATGCTCACAAAAGGAATCGTAGAACCGTCGTCGAGCCCGTGGGCTTCCCCTGTTGTTTTAGTAAAAAAGAAGGACAACACCTGGAGGTTCTGCGTGGACTGTCGGCATCTTAACAAAATAACCCAAAAAAGATGTTTATCCACTGCAACGGATCGATGACGCGTTAGATTGCCTACACGGTGCGACGTACTTTTCATCAATAGATCTACGCCCTGGTTACTGGCAGATTGCCGTCGACGACATGGACCGCGAGAAGACCGCATTTGTAACGCCCGACGGTCTTTATCAGTCCAGAGTCATGCCGTTCGGCCTGTGCAATGCCCCAGCCACCTTCGAGCGCATGATGGACACGCTATTGCACAGCTTTAAGTGGTCCATCTGTCTTTGTTATCTTGACGACGTCATCGTGTTTTCTCCGACGTTCGACACACACCTTGAACGCCTTTCGTCTGTTCTCTCGGTCTTCCGTGCAGCTGGACTACAACTCAATTCGTCCAAGTGCCACTTTGGTCGCCGCGAAATCACTATTCTCGGTCACCTCGTCGACGCATCTGGCGTGCGCCCTGACCCTGCCAAAGTTCGTGCCGTACTCGATTTCCCGACGCCGACTTGTGCTAAAGACGTCCGAAGTTTTGTAGGCTTGTGCTCGTACTTTTGTCGCTTTGTGAAAAATTTTGCACGCATTGCTCAGCCTCTAACCGACCTTCTAAAGAAAGGCGTACGCTTTTCTTGGGGCCCTGAGCAAGCCAACGCCTTTGCACAACTTATAACCGTGCTCACCAGCTCTCCAATTCTCGCACACTACGACCCATCTGCCCCAACAGAGGTCCGAACGGATGCTAGTGGGTATGGAATTGGCGCTGTCCTAGCCCAGTGTCAACGTGGGAACGACAGAGTTATTGCGTACGCAAGCCGCCTGCTTACACGCGCGGAACGCAATTACACCATCACAGAGCGCGAGTGCCTCGCACTTGTGTGGGCGGTGACCAAATTCCGGCCATACTTATATGTCCGAACTTTCACTGTTACTACGGACCACCATGCCCTCTGCTGGCTCTCCACGCTTAAAGATCCGACGGGTCGTCTAGGCCGTTGGGCCCTACGTCTCCAAGAATTTGACTACACAGTCGTGTACAAGTCCGGTAGGCTGCACCAGGACGCCGACTGCTTGTCTCGCCACCCCGTCGACACGCCCGATTCCAATAATGCAGATTTGGGGATCTTCACACTCGGTGCTTTTCTGAACCTCGGCGAAGAGCAAGAACGCGATGCATCATTACGCGATGTCATTCACCGCCTACGGTCAGACCCGACCGACCCTTCCCTTCGCATGTTTCTCCTTGTGGATTACATCTTATACCGCCGAAATATGCGCCCCGGCGGAGATGAACTACTGATAGTTGTGCCGTCTCATCTGCAGGGGACCGTACTCGCACAGCTCCACGACGTACCCACAGCGGGCCACCTTGGTATTTCCCGGACGCACCACCGTGTCCGCAGGAGATTTTTCTGGCCTGGGCTTTATCGCTCCGTGCGACGTTACGTCAATGCCTGTGACAAATGCCAGCGTCGTAAACGGCCAGCTCTCCTTCCAGCCGGACTCCTACAACCGATTGATATACCTCCCGAACCCTTTTATCGTGTTGGCCTGGATCTGTTGGGACCTTTTCCTACTTCACGGTCCGGTAATAAGTGGATTGCCGTTGCGACGGATTATTCAACCCGCTACGCCACCACACGGGCCATTCCGAGCAGTTGCGCTACCGACGTCGCCGACTTCTTCCTGCAACACGTCATCTTGCACCATGGAGCTCCTCGCCAACTTCTTACTGACAGAGGCCGTTACTTTTTATCGAAGGTTGTCGAAGATCTCCTTCGCTCTTGTGCCACAAAACACAAATTAACAACAGCGTATCACCCTCAAACGAACGGCCTCACGGAACGCCTGAACCGCACACTTACCGATATGCTGTCCATGTATGTTTCTTCAGATCATCGAGACTGGGACACCGCCCTTCCATTTGTGACGTTCGCCTACAACTGGTCCCGCCATGATACCGCTCAATACTCCCCTTTCTACCTCCTGTATTGACGTGAACCGACACTGCCGTTCGACACGCTCCTGCCAACTGACCTAGAGTCCCCCTCAGAATATGCTCGCGACACTATAGCTACAGCTGCTAAGGCACGCGAAATCGCCCATCGGCGCCTGTCTGAATCGCAGACCCGACAGAAGCACCTGTACGACAGCCGCCATCGTGAGCTCCAGTTCTCTGCGGGCGACCTCGTCCTTCTCTGGACCCCTTCACGGCGTGTCGGCCTATCAGAAAAACTGCTCTCTCGCTACTCCGGCCCCTACCGCATCGTCCGACAAGTCACTGACGTTACTTATGAAGTCGCCCCAGCCGATGCTTCACCGTCGTCTACGTCATCTGATGTCGTTCACGTGGGTCGCCTGAAGCCATACCATGCGATCACGATCTAACAGGCGCCGGGTCGGCGCTTTTGCCGCCGGGGGTAATGTCACGGTGCTATGAAAGGAAGAAAGACGACGATCACTAGGAAGAAGAAGGAGACGACGTAGTGGAGTAGTCTCTCTCTCGGGCCGCCATTAGGGCTTTGCCGGCGTTATCCCTGTGATTGTAAAACGGCCTTCCTTTTTAACGTGATATCTCTGCTCGTTCCAATATATATATATATATATATATATATATATATATATATATATATATATATATATATATATATATATATATATATGGGTTGCCGGTGAACGCTTCTCCAACGCGAGCAGTCGGTATTTCTCAATCAAGAAACTCGCTAGGAGACGCTGCCTGCGCCAACGTTGTCTCTCGCGGGCGAGCTCGTGCCGGGAGCCACGCGCTCGCCCTTGGCGCGTGCGTGCCTCCCGGCAGGCACGCGCCGGTGGCTACCTACTACTAGGGAAGCACGACCCACGCCTTAAGGAGCTTCGCCCCTAAAAGGCGAATACAGTGTAGTGCGTTGAGAAGCGGTATTATGGGCAAACGTCACAAATGGTAAGATTGTGTCCCAGTTGTCGTGGTTTCGTCCGATGTACATTGAGATCTTATCGATTAGGGTGCGATGGAATCGCTCTGTTATGCCATTCGTTTGAGGGTGGTATGGTGATGCTTTGTGAACTGTGCCGCAAGTTTTAAGGACTTTTCCCATTAGTGAGGACAGAAAAGTCTTGCCACGATCACTTAGGAGGACGCGTGGCGCACCATGATGCAAGACAATGGCCTCGAGAAAGAAGGTGGCCACGTCAGAGGCAGAACTAGAGCGGAGGGGAGCGGTCTCTGCATACTGCGTCAGGTGGTCAACGGCTGTTACGATGCATCGATACCCTGCGGGAGTTACGGGAAGAGGACCAACCAGGTCTATACCAACAATGGCAAAAGGTGCAGCGGGACATGGGATGGGTTGCAACAAGCCTGCAGGAGGCAAAGTTGGTTGCTTGCGTCGTTGACACAGTGCGCAAGAGGACACGTACTTGGCAATAGAAGTGGAGAGGCCGGGCCAGAAGAAACGACTCCTAATGCGGTTGTACGTTTTGTAGAATCCCAAGTGACCAGCAGACGGGTCATCGTGGAAGCCGTTAAGGACCTGCATACGAACAGAGCGTGGGATAACGGCACCCACTGGTGTCCATCATTAGGATTATAAACATATTGATGCAGGATGTTGTTGTCGAGCTTAAATTGCATGAGGTGCCGGCGTGTTCTGGCATTTGGTGATGAAGACTCTCCGCAAAGGCGTTGAATAATGCGGTGGCAATATGGATCATCCCGTTGAGTGGAGGCCAAGCGAGCGTAGTGATTGGAGGATAGCGTGCCAAGAACAGCTACTTCTGGTGACGTTAAGGGACTCGTAGCCTCCACATCGGGGACCGAGCGATCGAGAGGGTTGCTCTGAGTAGGTGGGAGTGGCAGGGGGCAACGAGAGAGAGCGTCGGCATCTTGATGTCTTTTCCCAGATTTGTAAACAACGTCAAAAGTGAACTCCTGCAGCCGTAGCACCCACCGGACGAGGCGTCCGAACAAATTCTTTAAGGACGACAGCCAGCATAAGGCGTGGTGGTCTGTAATCACGGTAAAATAGCGTCCGTAAAGATATGGGCGGAATTTTTGTACGGCCCAAATTACAGCCAAGCATTCTTGTTCTGTTATTGAGTAGTTCTCTTCACCAGCGGTAAAGCAGCTGGTGACGATGGTATAACAGCCGACTTGATCAAAGACGGAGGAGATATTGTACTTGAAAAACTTGCATCGCTCTTCACGAAGTGTATCAAGACATGTAGTGTACCGCGCACCTGGAAAAATGCTAATATAATCCTTATCCACAAGAAAGGTGACATAAAGGAGTTAAAGAATCACAGACCAATCAGCCTACTCCCAGTAATATACAAGCTATTCACAAAGGTAATTTCTACGAGGATAAGCGAAACACTCGAATTTAACCAACCGAGAGAGCAAGCTGGTTTTAGGAAAGGTTACCCGACAATGGACCACAGTCACGCTATCAACCTAGAAATTGAGAAGCACGCGGAATATAACAAACCTCTTTATATGGCGTTTATCGACTACGAGAAAGCATTTGACTCCATAGAAATACAAGCAGTTCTAGAAGCACTACGTCGACAAGGGGTACCTGGCGTATATGTGAAAACCATAAACAACATATACAAAGATTGCACAGCCACACTACTCCTAATTGAGAGAAGCAGAGAAATCCCGATCAGGAGAGGTGTGAGACAGGGAGATACGATATCCCCGATGCTATTCACTGCATGTTTAGAGGAAATCTTTAAACGTCTAGACTGGGAAGAAAAGGGCATTCGAATAGACGGAGAATATCTAAACTATTTAAGATTTGCAGACGCCATTGTGCTCTTTAGCAATGATGGTGACGAATTACAAAACATAATTGATGACCTAAACAGGGAAAGCATTAAAATTGGATTAAAAATGAATGGGCAAAAGACCAAAGTTATGCTCAATAGCTTAGCTAAGGAACAGGAATTTAAAATCAACAATGAACCCTTACAATGTGTAAACGAATATGTATATCTGGGACAGTTAATATCAGGAACTCCTACCCAGGAAAAAGAAATTCTCCGTAGAATAAGGATGGGCTGGAGCGCATTCGGAAGGCATTACGAAATCATGACCGGAAACTTACCGCTCTCATTAAAGCGAAAAGTATTCAATCACTGCATTCTCCCAGTACTAACGTACGGTGCAGAAACATGGAGAATAACGAAGAAACTAGAGATGAATCTAAGGAGTACGCAACGTGTAATGGAAAGAAAAATGATAGGGGTAACATTAAGAGATAAAAAACGAGTGGAATGGATCAGAGAACAGACAGGAGTAGCCGATATTATCTTATCAATTAAAGGAAAGAAGTGAACCTGGGCAGGACATGTCCGGAGGAGGAAGGATAATAGGTGGACTGTAAGAGCGACGGCATGGATACCAAGAGAAGGAAAACGCAACAAAGGTAGGCAAAAGGTTACATGGAGCGATGAAATTAAAAAGTTTGCGGGCATAAAGTGGAACCAACTCGCTCAGGATAGGGTGGATTGGAAATCTTTGGGAGAGGCCTTCGTCCTGCAGTGGACCTAAACAGGCTGATGATGATGATGTTGAGCAGTCGTGAGAGCTCGGCTGGCATAAGCGACGACTCTCTTCCGAACACTGTTATCATGCCGTAGAAGGACGGCACCGATGCCATGGCCGCTTGCGTCGGTGTGTAGACTAGAAGGAGAGTTCTCGTCGAAGTGACACAGGACCGGGTCGGATGTCGGCGCTTTCTTGAGCGTTTCAAAAGCGATGTCGCAGTCGTTCGTCCAAGCGAAGGCAGTGCCCGACGTCAGTAGCTTGTGCAGCGGCGATGCAATGAAGGCGAAATCGCGGATGAAGCGGCGAAAATAAGATGCGAGGCCCAGAAAACTTCTTAGTTGCTTTTGGTTTTCCGGGCGAGGGAAGCGTGTGACAGCAGCCACCTTTTCAGGATCCGGTCGAACACCATCTTTACTAACAAGGTGGCCGAGCACGATGATATTCTTTCTGGAGACGTGGCATTTTTTTGTGTTCAGTTGAAGACCGGCATTAGAAATGCATATCAGGACTTCGTCCACCCGCTCCAGGTGCTGACGAAAAGTAGAAGAAAATATAACCATGTCATCGACATAACATAGGCAAGTCTTCCACTTGAGGCCACGTAGAACTGTATCTATCATACGCTCAAACGTTGCGGCAGCGTTACATAAACCGAATGGCATCACATTGAACTCATAGAGGCCATCGGGTGTGGCAAAGGCCGTCTTGTCTTTGTCCACTTCGTGCATAGGTATTTGCCAATACCCTGATCGGAGATCGAGACTTGAGAAATATTCCGCGCCCTGAAGACAGTCAAGGGCGTCTTCACTTCCCGGCATCGGATATACGTCTTTTCGCGCGACCTTATTGAGTGCTCGATAATCAACGCGAAACCGCACCGAGCCGTCCTTCTGGACCAAGACAACAGGCGACGACCAAGAACTAGACGATGGCCTAATGATGTCGCGTTTGAGGATGTCACTGACGTTGTCCTCGATGATTTTACGCTCTGCAGAAGACACGCGGTAAGGGCGTCGGCGGACAATCGAACCGCCCTCGGTTTCGATGCGATGCACAGCGACGGAGGTGCGTCCCAGAAGCTTCGAGCGGACGTCAAATGAAGTGCGGTGTTTTCGAAGTAGATCTAACATATCATGCTTTTGCTCCTAAGTGAGGTCAGGGTCTATGGTGGCAGTTGACGTTACGGTCGTCGCGTGGTCATCAATCAGTAGGAGTAGGCAGCGGTGGTGTACCTGTTTTAACCCGCATCAGGGCAAGAGGTTCGGTGTCAGCAAAACAGTTCACAATGGTACCTTGGCGCAGAACAAGGGGCCGAGAAGTGGGGTTGCGTACAGTGACCAACGCTCTGCTGTCGTGAAACCGGAGAAGCTAGGTGCAATTACAAGCCACCCAGAAATCCTGCGATCACGCGGAGCAAGGAAAACGTCACCTTTAACGATGTTATCGGACGTCAGCGTTAGAACATTCTCTTCGCCCGGAGGTACAGAACAATCGTGCCACCGTGACGAAACACAGCCTGTGAGCACCACAACCACATGAAAATTCCGTGTCTTTCGTGTGAATGACCCGTTGACGACAAGCTATCACTACTGAAGCTGAAGAGAGGAAGTCCCATCCTAGAATAAGTGTGTGAGTACATGAAGACAGGACAATAAACTGGATGTGGTGAAGTATGCCATCGATGAAAACTCGCGCTGTGCACACATCGACGGGCCGAATAAGAACATCGTCAGCACATCGAAGAGCAGGTCCGGTATACGGCATCTTCACTTTTCTCAAACACGAACATAGTTCAATACTAATGACGGAAAGTGCTGCGCCTGTGTGTACCAGTGCTTCAGCCCATACACCTTCAACACACACCAACAGTACATTTCAGGGCCGCTGCGCAGGAGCTTGACTGAGTCCGAAAGATGCAGCTTTCCCTTCAGAAGCTGCACTCCTTAGTATTTTGGTCGTGGTCCGAGGACGAAGTAGCTGGTCGAAGGGCAGAAGAGGAGTGCCGCATCGGTGATTGAGAGCGACGACGCGAAAAATGGGAAGGGCCGGCTCCATTGAAGCCCGGTGGAGATGGTGAGCGACGCTCGTAACATTGGTAGGGGCGACTATGTTGCGGAGGCGGAGCAGAAATCTCGTCCCTTTCATAATAGACGTAACCCCGTCTTTCGTCCTGTTGACAGCGCCGGCAAAACCTCGAGATATGGCCACGGATCCCGCAGTAATACCATACCGGTCGAGGTTGGTGCCAGACGTTTGGCGGTGGAAGTGGTGTTCGTGGTGAGAGAACATTCACCGAACCGTACATTGTGGGCGCGTGGACGAGAGGTGGTGGAGGAGACGCGAGGGCTGCAACATGAGCGTAAGTTGGCGTCGGTAGGGGGTGGGGTAGGAACTTGTGCACACGTCATGGCAACAAGTTCTTCCCTGACAACGTCGCGGAGGCTGCTGCCAGGAGGCGTCGTACGGAGCTCATGTGCACAAGACGTAGCCTGCGTCTGGAGTTCCTCGCGGATGATGGAACGGATTAGCGCCCGTAGCTCGCTGTCATTGGTGGCCCTCTGCTAACTGTGCGGCTGCAAGCGGAGCAGATGAAGCTCGTCAAGGCGCTGACACGTGGCTACGATATCGGATACCGTAGTCGGGTTCTTCACTACAAGGGCGTTAAACGCCGCAGCTCCAATGCCTTTGAGCAGGTGGCGTACCCTGTCAGTCTCCGTCATAGCGGTATTCACGCGGCGACAAAGGGCCAGGACATCTTCGATGTAGGAAGTGTATGACTCGCCGGTTTGCTGGACACGCTCCGCTAGCTTCCTTGCGATGTCTGATCGGATTGAGGGGTTCGCGAAAATCTCCCGCAGCTGTTGCTTAAAGGAGGCCCAACTCACGAAGTCAAGCTCGCGGTTAAAATACGACGTCTTGGCTACTCCTGTCAGGTAGAAGGCTACGTGAGTGAGCTTCGCAAGGTCGTCCCAGTGGTTGATAGCACTCACGCGGTCATCATGCTCCAACCACTCTTCAACATCGTCACCACGAAGGCCAGCGAACATTGATGGATCCTTTGATGGGTGGTGACCATGCAAGAAGGGGTTCCCATCGGGGCAGGCACCGTGGACGGTCCCGCGTGCGCGTGCTCGTCGTGCGACATGGACGAGAGCTGTTGGTGCAAGCGGCGACCTGAACGGAGCTCCAGGGGTGTATTGTAGCGGAAGTCGTGGAGACCCGGTAGAGCGAGAGGACTGAGGAACGGGACAGCACAATCCACCACTTGTGAGAGTCTTGCTCTTTATTGTCCCGAGACCGAGCCCCGCTGCCCCAGCCTAAGCGGTGATGATGAATATTTACAGGTGAGAAGATGAAGCAGATGAACAATGCTCACAATATAAATGAATGTTCCGTACATATGCTTATGACACCAACAGAGAAGCACAGTTCGCTGCATGTGAAAGCTGCTCACATGTGAACTTGATTACTTCGTTATGTTTCATCCCATTCCCCCCCCCCCCCTCGACTAGTACAACCATAGTACAATACAGAAAACCGAAGGCTTTCCTGAAGCTGTACAACTCACATCTCAAGGTTGCCAAAACTACTTAAGTACATGCGGGCCC
This sequence comes from Hyalomma asiaticum, assembly GCA_013339685.2. Classification (NCBI taxonomy): domain Eukaryota; kingdom Metazoa; phylum Arthropoda; class Arachnida; order Ixodida; family Ixodidae; genus Hyalomma; species Hyalomma asiaticum. The sequence continues at coordinate 15,613,838 of CM023484.1, forward strand.
CTCCAATGCTCAATAAGGGTCCACCAAGGATTCCTCTTTGCCTGTAAAATGATGGAATACGTTTTATGCTTCATACTACCCGCAGCACAATGTGTCCAGGGTAGGTCGCAACATTCACTCTTAGGTTTTGCGTTCTTGTTTAGTGTATTTTGCTATTTTTTACATATTTGCTATTGCTAGTAAGCATCTGTTCACAGAGTTTCATTACACTTCCCCTCCTGAGAGTCTTCTGCCAGGACCTAATATTATTCTGGCTTGGCACCTGGGTAAGAGAAAGGCTAATGAGGGCTAAGCTAAATGTGAAAAAATTCTGCAAGATCAAAAGACCGGGCCTGAATCTGCCGCATTCTCACAAGAACTCTTATTTATAAGGATTAGCATGTGCAAACCATTCGCATGTATACAGTAATCAGATAGGCAAATTGTGATTCTTGACACTGCCTTATGAGAGTGAAACAACATTGCTGCTAATGTGTTCGCAAGGCAAGTCTTCTTGCAAAAGTGTGATAACAATATGTGCGTTTCCTTTAAGGTCAAATAGATGAACAGATCGTTAAATACGATGTAGAACAGGAAATGTCGCAGGAGCCAACGTTTCGACAAGTGGACTTGTCTTCATCAGGATGGCGAATGTATGGTCAAATAGGTTATACAGTCTAATAATTTGAACTCACGGAACCACAAAAATAAAAGATTTGATTAAAGGAAGCTAACAGAGTCGGGCACTTGCTTGCTAATTGGAGGAAAGGCTTTCTAGGTATGGTGCACCCTGCATAGGGAATTGAAGTTCCAGAAGATTCATGCATATTAGCAAATTTAGGATGCTGTCCCTAACAGACATGTTTGTTTATTGGAACGTAATGCGCACCTTTTTTTCAATAAAAAGAAGTCCAGAAATGGCCCACTCATCACAATTGAGTATGAAACATAACTACAGTAACAAAATGGGCACCACGCTCGGGCAGCCCATCAGACTGGCCAGTTGCAGTTCATCACCATCACAAAAATAGCAAATGCGCAGTCGGGACAAAACACAGTTTATTGTGAGTTCGCATAGGTTAATTCCATGCTCAAATGAAACTGCGTGCATCGCATCCGTTCGCAATGGTGATGAACCATTACTTAGGTTATGAAGGTTCATATTAAAAAGAAGTTAATTTGCGTGCTAAGGTAGTGGCGTCACGCCTTCTTTTGTGCACCCGAGGCCTGTGACGACCAGGGGATCAAGGTGAGCATCAGGGGCTCCATGAGCTGAAAATGAGAAAATGGAACTTCAAAGACACGACTGCCTATTTCCTGTCTTCTCAGCCTTCTCCAGGTTTCATGATAAGGTCAGACCGATGTTGATTGGAAGCACCTCCATGTGATATGGCACACTGGTAAGAGCACTGTCAGTGCATAATAAGTTCGTATTAAATATTGGAGATGCTAGCACATTCAAAACACGAGCTCCTGTCCAATGAAACTTTGTAGTGGCCACAGCGTTAAGTTCGAATGAACAGGATGTTCTAAGAGTGCTTCAAAGAACAAGCTTAGAATGTATTACTAGCTGAGAATAATGAAAGTGCAGCATGTGCTTTAGGTATTCGAATGACTTTTCTGCAGGTCATACAGTAAAACTTCCTTAATTTGTATTTCACGGGACGGAAACACATGTAGAAATTATTGAGAGTATCCGTAAAACAATAAACAAGTACACTACATTCGGTGCAATTATTTTCTGTATAAGAACCGAAATTCTATTCCCATTTTCCATAAAAGCAGCATAAAAGGTGCGGTCCGCATCACCTGGAAACTGCTTTCACAATGTGATTGCGTTGCAAGGCCACCGTGTCTCAATTCAGCCAAAACGTGACCTTTCCCACTGCTTCCGCTTCGTTTGAAACTGCCACCCACACCCAGCGTGTAAGACAATAATTTTTTCGCAGCCGTTAAAGTGGCTGTCAATAATAAATTGTTTGTTAATAAAGAGTTCTCACAAGTTTGATGCCAGCATGTGCACCGTGGCACAATTGAACATTTACAGCAGCTTCTGTCACAGGCATTGCATGCAGTGTGCCGGGTAAAAATGAAACTACTGAACGCAGCACCCACTGCGGACGATTCTGTGGTGGCCATTGCAGCTGGCAACACGATCACAAGTAATGTCCATGCAGCTCACAAGATGCGCATTGACTTAAGCTAGTGATTGTTGAATACACTGCAGACGCAACCATGGCCGCTGGCAATGAGATCACAGGAAGTCCGCGCACTTCTGAAGGTACGCGCAAAACTACTGGGTGTATGCTGCTACCACAGTGGATGCAACCGTGATCATTACAAATGCTTCCGTGGGTAGCGACCACACGGAAGTCATCTATGATCAGCAGAATACTGATTGTAGGTAGTGTTCATGCAATTCTGTAGCCATAATGCGACGCCTATGGACGCCGTCATGCAATTCGTGTGTGCCGAGTAAACGACTGCAACTGCCGTGGGTGAACTCGCTATCGATAACAGAAGGCGACTACTATTTCAAGGAGGCCCATGACCAGCACAGTGTCATACATGGTGGTAAATGCTTTTCTATAGTTCCCACCACGTTAGCACTGATGATTCCTATGGCACTGCATTGTTTCCGTTGGACGCTAGCGCTAATTTTGCTTTTTCGTGTGGCAGATTTGACATCTCACCTGCGGCACGCTCCGAAAATTGTCTGAATTAACCGGGATGTGGGCAAGTCTACCTGACTTAACGAGAGTTTACTGCAATTGGACAATGCAATTGGCCCACCGGAACTAGAGAAAAAGTCTGAATTATCGGATTTTCTGAATTAATGAGAGTCAAATTAACGAGATTTCTTTCTAAAATCTTTCTAACTCTTTCTAAAATGTTAGCACTATCGAGTCTGTGATGCTTAAAGCACTTCCAAGACACCCAAACATCAGATGCAGTAGATCACACAGAGGACTCACCACACATCACATACTACAGTACAGCCCTGCTGATAAGTTTTTCATGGGACCATAAAAAGAAAATAAAAACCTGGGGAACACAAAAGCCAAGAAACAAAAACGTAGTTTAAAAGTTCAATGGTTATGCTTAAAAGCTAAGCAGCATTCGAAGGCACCTGGGTTTCCTTAAAGTGCAGTGACAACACACAGCACACAAGCCCCTGGAATTTCGCCTCCATCGAAAATGCAACTGCCGCGGCCGGGATCGAAGCCACGCTTTTTGGATGGCAGCCGAGTACCCTACTACACCACCGCGGCGAACGGTGAAGTCCACTTGCTCATAGTGCACTTCAGATCGCCTGTTTGACAGCGATAGAGGTGAGCTTGCGTATATGTGAAAATGTTGCGGTGTTCAGTGAATTCCTGAATCTGACTTGAAGTGTTTTCGGAAGTAGTACACAGTTGATGGCTCTCACCTGTACGGAGCAATTCGCATGCGCATGAGTATCTGATAAGACTGGAATGATTGCAATATTTAGAAATTAGGTTTCAAGTTCTTTGCCTAAACTGGATAGAACTTTCCCTTAGTGCAGCAGGCCCGGACAACATTTCAGTTTGAGTAGCAGACAATAAGGACATGATGAGAAACTGTCGTATAAGCGATGGCACTGGACTCACTGTTTCAACAAGGACCAAGCATGAGTGCGTCAAATTGGCCCTGTAACACTTTTTTGACTGCCCGCTGAAGCACAAAAGTGCGTGTGGTATTGGATACTGAGATGAACGCAAAAAAAAAAACATTTAACGCATGAAAGAATGATAAGAACTGGTGCACGAAAACCGATGTTATTTGTACAGGCCACTGGAGATTTCTCTAGGCGGCCTGTACAAATTACCTTGCCACCGCTAATTTTGAAGGAGCTGTCATTGTGGCTACAACAGGGACAACGAACCGCGTGCGTCAGTCAGCAGAGGCAGTTGCTTTTAAAATGTGATACTTAAGAGATTTCCTTCTGTTTGTCAGGAAGGTTTCCGTTGTGACCCTGCCAAGCTTCCAACATTCTCAACTGCATCGGTAACACTGGCTGCTCCTCTCAACCAGTTTTGGTGCTCCTTTCCAGCTAGGCGCACAAAAGAAAAGCTGAGTCTCCCCACGCCAGTTCAGCTGCCGCCTCCATTGAAAGCAGACAGGAAGCAAGTTTCATCTGTTGAAGGCTATGCTTTTCAAACCACCGCAACTAACACCTGCATTTATCGCCCCCTGACACGAGTTTTTATATTTTTTGTGCTGAGCAGCGTGGCTTAGCAGGGAGAAGTGAATGTAAAATGTGAATTAGCATGTTAAAGCAATCGCAATGCCCAGCCACGGTCGTCACTGCCATGTAAACAAACGTCATTTCCTGTAGCAAGATTCACCATTGTGTTCCGCCAAGGTTCAAGCAGAACTCTCTAAAAGGTGGTTTCTTCGTTGAAATAAAATATTAAACACTTTACCTTTGGCACTTCCGCTCTCCCTCTAATATCCCCACATGCCGCAGTTCTAGAATAACTAATAAAACAGCATGTTCGGTTAGGGTCGCAGGGCCCCTTTAAGGGGAAGGAGACAAGTCTGCTTGTCAATATGTTGGCTCAAGCAATGTTCCTTTAGCCAACATGTTGGCTCAAGCCAACATGCTGGCTGCAATGTTCCTTGAGTCAACATGTTGGCTCAAGCAATGTTCCTCTCTGAGCGGCGAGTTCTTCTTGAGGAAACGTTTCGCTGGATAAACGAAGCTAGTCCTCGCCAGAACACTTTCAGCACGACGACGGTCTTGCCTTCCAAGTAGTCCCTGAGGCTCTTGAGGTCTGGGTCAGCGCGTTGTCGTTCCGCGAAGTCGTCGGCCCTTATGGGTCCTAAGAAAGAGTCATCGTCCTGGTCCCCCGGTGGCGGCGGATGGACGGAGGCGCTAGACAAGCAGTCAGCGTCGGAGTGCTTTCTTCCGCTTTTGTGGATGACGGCGTTATCAAATTCTTGATGTCTGAGACTCGACCACGCGGGACATCCTGATAGATCTTTCAAGTTAGCTAGCCAACACAAGGCGTGGCGGTCACTCACGACTTTTAAAGGCGTGCAGGTAGGGGCGGAACTTTGACGGAGCCCAGATGATGTCAAGGCATCCCCTTTTTTGGTGGAATAATTGTTTTCCACCTTCGAGAGTGACCGGCTAGCGTAACTGACAACCCTTTTAAATCCGTCGGTCCTCTGCACTAGCATGGCACACAGCCCTGGGCTGTTTGCATCGGTGTAGACTTCGGTATCGGCTTCTTCGCCGAAGTGCGCGGGTATTGGCAGCGTTTACAGGCATCGGTTTAGTGTTTGAAATGCCTCGACTTGCGGCTTTTGCCATTTGCACTCCACGTACGTCCGCAGCATTTCGTCGACTTGTTGCTTGGGGCCTCGCGTTCCCGTAACGAAAGTAGGTAGGGGTTCTCACTGAGAAGTGAGAACCCCTACCGTTCTCACTTCTGACTGAGAAGTGAGAACCCCTACCGAGTTCTCATATTCGTCGGTTATGATGCGGTGTATGGCGAGAGGGCTCTCACGAAGGCTCGGTGACGACGAGAAGCGGTCTTTATATTGCTTGAGTCGGGCACTTACTTCCTCTTTTGTTGCCTGGAAAGCCCTTGATTGAAGTGGAAAGCGCGTGCGGTCACTGCGGTCGTCGTTGCGGGTCCCCGGGAATCGGTGATGGCGAAGGGAATGCTTACTTCCACAAATTTCTCTAGGTTCGTACAGGTGGCTGGATTCAGGTGGCTGGATTCGTTTATGAAGTGTGGAAGAATTACCTTGGCTTCGCCGTTATGCTCCTTGGCAATGCCTTTTGCGACGCACATCTCACGACTGTGGAGGAACTACTGGTCGCCCTCGATGACGCCTTGTAACTCGGTAGGCACTTTGGTGCCGACGGAAATGCTGATGCAGGAGAGCGGCGCAACGTTTATCTGCTGTTCCGTTACATTCAAGGTATGGTAAGCGACGTTGCTATCTGGCGGCGTTGCATTATTCGTGGAAAGTGTGAATGACCTGGATCTTATGCCGATGAGTGAACAGCACTGGTCCAGGTAATGAGTGCCTAAGATGACGTCTCTCTTGCACTGCTGCAGGAGCACAAAGCTCACGAAATATCTGTGGTTGTCAATGTGACTCTTGAATTGCAGGTTCCAGTCGGCGTTATAAGGTCGGCTCCTTCCGTTCGGATATATGGTCCTTCCTAGACTGCCTTTACCTTCTTCAGCTTGGCGGCGAGATCACTAATGTTAGAGTAGTCGGCTCCGGTATCCACTAAAGCTGTGACGCTATGGCCGTCAATAACCTGTATGCCCACCTGCTATGGTCTCGGAAAGAGACTGGCAGTATTGAAAATAAATAAATTACGTCGAGATCGGTGGTTCTTCGTCTGGCGTTCCGGTCAGGTAGGGGCTTCGGATCACGGCTGCGTCGGCTTGCTCTGCTGCTGCTATATCGCCTCGTAAAATCTTTCGGCGGCGAAGAGTTGTCGTGAAGGCTCTGGCCAGGCGGCGTGCTGAGACTATGTCGGGAGGGTTCGTGCGTCGTCGTTATCGGCGGTGGCGGCGGAGGATCTTCGGCATTGGCTCGTGCAGATACCGCACCTCCTTTCGGTGCCTTTATTTTCCCGGATAGGGTCTGGGAGATCGCCCCAGATATGGGCCGGCGAACTGCCGCCGTTAGGGAGAGATGTAGCGGCCGGGCGACCGTGAACGCGACGGTCGTCATCGTTCCCACTCTGTGTCGCGAGGTCGTTCACCTCGGCGCAGACGCGGTGAGTTCAGGTCGAAGCCACTGAGTTCCATCTCATTTTACTGGCAGGAGCACTCGGCGTACCCAGCTTCCCGCACAGTGGTAGATAGTGGGCGGTGGTTAGGGGTTCGCCAAACGTCATTTTCCTCGGCATACGTTGGATTACTGACGAGCGGGACGGCGTCGCAGGTGGCGGCGGTGGCTGGTGGCGAATCTGTGGAGGTGTTCCGTCGTGGCGTCCAACAGCGGTGTAGGTCACCGCCTCCGGTTGGGGTGGCGGTGTTTCGGGAACAGACAGCGAACGCTGTACTTCCTCGCGAACGATGTCTTCGAGGGTGGCTACTTGGGGCTGTGACGACAGGAACATCCGGCGCAGTTCCACGTGAGCACTAGCTCTTATGGATTCGCGATTCGAGTAGGTCGTCTGGGCCGAGTCCTTGGACTTATGCGATGTATGAGGAAATGCACCGGTGCGCACTTCAAGAGTATTTTCAATGGTTATGGCCTCGGAGAGGAACTCTTGGACGGTCTTCGGTGGGCTCGTTACTAGTGCTGCGAAGAGCTCCCGCTTCACTTCTCGCATGAGGAGACGAAGCTTCTTTTCCTCATATATGTCGGCATCGGCGTGGCACAAAAGTCGCGTCATCTCCTCCGTAAAGATTGTGACGTTTTCCTTCGGTAGATGACCTGTTTTTCCAGCAGTGATGCGGCTATTTCCTTCCGCACTACACTTGCAAAGGTTTCCAGGAAAGTGGCGCGAAAGATCTCCGAGGTTGAAAGCGTTGACTCTCCTTGCTCGACCGAGGTCCTGGCAGCGTCTTCTAGGCAAAACTAAACGTGACGCAGCTATCTTCCACGTCCCACTTTTTAAAGGCTGCGACGCCATCGTAGATGTTCAGGCAGCTTTATGGGCCATCGTATGACGAACCGCGGAATATAGGCGGCTCTTTGGGCTGCTGCATGACCAAGGTTGCCTGAGATCCTGCTTCCGTCATCGTGGATGCTGTTTCTGGCGTATGTCGTCTTGTCTTTGTAAGAAGCGGCTGTTATATTCTTATGGTAGTCCTTGCTGCGTGTGTCTAGTTCTAAGGGACGGGTTTGAGTCGTCTTCTTGATTGGGTGGGCTGGGCTTATGGCTATGCGGTTGCGTGCGGTACATGGACCCGGAAGCACCTCCAACACATGTCACGTGGTAATGAAGATTTGGAAGCAGCAGAACTCAAGACGATGCCAGACGAACTGTCTATTGGGCGAACCTGCGCCCGGCAAAAGACACGATGGCGTAGGCTTAACCAGCCATAGCAGCAACCACATTCAGCGGGAGTGCGCTTCTGCACTACAATATATATATATATATTGTAGTGAAGAAGCCGGATCGCCAATGCTGCACTAGTGGGGCGTGAGCTGAACGTGATTTGCCGCCCTAGTTAGTTAAGCCTAGACGCCACCGTGTCTGCCAGTCGGTGCCGACCTCGTCATCCACAACTGCGGTTGGGTTGGACTTCCTTATCACAATTGGTGGAGGATTGCTGGGTTTCCTACCATCCTGGAACTGCGCAGCCGGACTCTCCGTCCCACAATGGCTACCGGCACTGATTCAAGCTCAACACCAGGTCCTCCCCAGACCAGCGTCTGCCATGGAGCGACCCGTCAGCGGGACCCTCTGATATTCAGTGGCACCGACGACCACGACGTTGATGACTGGCTCTCCACCTACGAACGCGTGAGTGTCCACAATAAATGGGACGACGTCGCGAAACTAGCCACTGTATCTTTTTACCTCACCGGGATTGCCCATTTGTGGTTTCGAAACCACGAAACAGACGTCCCCAGCTGAACAGCCTTCAAAAGAAGGTTCAGCGAAGTATTCGGGTGTCCAGCAGTTCGAAAGCTTCGCGCAGAACAACGCCTTCAATCCGGATCTCAGCAGCCCGGTGAGAATTTTACTAGCTACCTGGAAGATGTGATCGATTTGTGTAAGCGTGTCGATCCAGCAATGACCGAGGGAGATAAAATCAAGCACATACTCAAGGGTATTGATGAGCATGCTTTCCAAATGCTGATTTCCAAGAGCCCCTCAACTGTCACCCAGGTCATCAATCTATGTCAAAGCTACGACGAGCTTCGCCGACAACGCCTTGTGACCCGCCGCCCTACACTGCATCAGGAGTCGCTGTCAGCCTTGGTACCGAGTTTTGAAGACCCCGCCCTCCTCTCGCAAATCAAAGCTTTCGTGCGGGAAGAAGTTGCCCGCCAGCTCTCGCTCATCTCCACCACAATATATATATATATATATATATATATATATATATATATATATATTGTAAAGGCGTTTATTCGACGCAGGCGTAAGGGCCGACCTGTAGCTTGATCAACGGCTGAAGTCACGATCCTTCGAGCGAGCGGCGACCACACGAGCAATGCGCGTCTCAACGAGCCTGGATCTCGAGCACGAGCGGCGTCTTCCTCAGCGGAGCGCTGAAGAGCGAACCCCACTGCAAGGTGCTGGAGAGTTTAATTTGTGACTGAGCGAGCCCCCCCCCCTCCCCCCCCTATAATTTGTCGAATTATTTTGATAAAGTGGTAGCTTGGGCGTGTTGGTGATACGACAACGGCATGGTGCACAGCTCAGAAAAAACAACGGAGCACCTGTGTTGTGTCTTCTTGTCTCCAACCTCATTTTTTCTGCGTCGTATTACCTCTTGCCCAAGGGGGAACGCTTGTGTGAGATTTTATGGTAGGTGTTTTTGTCTCAGTACTTCCAGGGTTTCATGAATGTGGATACCTAAGACAGGCAACGGCAATTCTGTAGTTACCATAATGCAATTAGGAGTGTAGGACATGCGTCACGTGTGAGTTGCATGATGCAGGTTTTTGTCCATTTTCATTTTCCTCGTGTACCACATTTCATTTAAACAGTGCAGACCACGTCCTCTGCTTCCCTTGGCTTCAGATGTTATGTAACACTGTATACTTGTACGCATCTACTTCAAAAGGCAATAGGCTATTTTATAGGGGGGATCTGTTCTGTAATTGAGTCATTGTAGCTGCAATTGCAGTGTGCAATATGTTCAACCAATGAATGTGTTCTCCTTCTGTGCACAATGTACATGATGCTGCCTCTTTTACAGAAATAGCTCGTGGGACAAGGCCCTCTGACTAACCCGGCCGGGAGGAGCACATTGTAGCACAGCTGCTAGCACCACAAGTCTCTCCTGGAGGTATGCTTTTGCTGTTACTTTTGTACTCTTGAAATCAATGGTGCCCTGGCGTACATTCATTTCTGTGTGAATTTTGTGCAGACATTTTCGCCTTATATCAGTTTGCAGTAGAAGGGCTTTGTTGGCCTTACGTGCTTGGAAAATGTAACAATTTTTTGTCTAGTGGGCCGGGCTTTGGCTAAAGCATGAGTGTGGTGATGCCAACTTTAATGTATATGAATACATGTGAGTACATCACGTGATTCTCTCTCCGTGATTGCCTAAAGACAGCGAAAGTTCAGAGTATTGTGCCTTGATGAGCACTCGTTGAGCAAGGAACATTGCTTGAGCCAACATGTTGACAAGCAGACTTGTCTCCTTCCCCTTAAAGGGGCCCTGCGACACCAACCAAGCATGGTGTTTTTATTAGTTATTCTAGAACTCCGGCACATGGGGATATTAGAGCGAGAGTGCAAGTACCAAAGTAAAGTGTTTGTTATTTTATTTTAACGAAGAAACCACCTTCTGGAGAATTCTGCTTGAACTGTAGCAGTACACAATGGTGAATTTTGCTACAGGAAGTGACGCTTGTTTACATGGCAGTGACGACCATGGCTGGGCATTGTGATTGCTTTAACATGCCAGTTCACATGTTGCATTCATTCATCCCTGCTAAGCCGTGCTGCTGAGCACAAAAAATATAAAAACTCGTGTCTGGGGGTGATGCGGCATTAGTTGCGGTGGTTTAAAAATGCAGAGCCTTGGACAGGTTAAATTTCCCTACTGTCTGCCTTCTATGGAGGTGGCAGCCGAACTGGCGTGGGGAGACAAACCTTTTGTTTTGTGCGCCCAGCTGGAAAGGAGTGCCAAAACTGGTTGAGAGGAGCAGCCAGTGTTACCGATGCAGCTGAGAATGTTGGAGGCTTGGCAGGGACACAACGGAAACCTTCCTGACACGCAGAAGGAAATCTCTTAAGTATCATATTTTTAAAACAACTGCCTCTACTGACTGACACACGTGGTTCGTTGTCCCTGTTGTTACCACAATGAGAATTCCTTCAAAAATAGTGGTGGCAAGGTAATTTGTATAGGCCGCCTAGAGAAATCTCCAGTGGCCTGTGCCAATAAAACCAGTTTTCATGCGCCAGTTCTTATCATTCATTTTTGCGTTCATCTCAGTATTCAATACCACACGCGCCCTGCCACGGTGTTCTAGTGGCTATGGTACTCGGCTGCTGATCCGAGGGTAGCGGGATCGAATCCCGGCTGCGGCGGCTGCATTTCGATGGAGGCGAAATGTTGAGGCCCGTGTGCTGTGTGATGTTAGTGCACGTTAAAGAACCCCAGGTGGTCGAAATTTCCGGAGACCTCCACTACGGCGTCTGTCATAATCAGAGCTGGTTTTGGGACGGTAAACCCCACAAACAAACCATACCACACACACTTTAGTGCTTCAGAAGGCAATAAAAAAGTGTCACAGGGCCCCTTTAACACACTCAGGCTTGGTCCTTCTTGAAACAGTGAGTCCAGTGACATCGCTTATATGACAGTTTCTCATGATGTCCTTATTGTCTGCTACTCAAGCTGAAATGTTGTCCGGTCCTGCTGCACTCGGGGAAAATTCTATCCAGTTTAGCAAATAACTTGAAACCTAATTTCTAAATACTGCAATCATTGCAGTCTTTGCTCATGCATATGCAAATTGCTCTTTACAAATGAGAAGCATCAACTGTGTACTACTTCCTAAAACACTTCAGGTCAGCTTCGGGAATTCATTGGACATCATAACATTTTCAGTTACGCAAGCTCACCTATATCCATGTCAAACAGGCAAACTGAAGTGCACTATGAGCAAATGGACTTCGCCGTTCGCCGTGGTGGTTTCGGGTGGCAGCCAAGGGTACTTGGCTGCCACCCAAAAACTGTGGCTTTGATCCCAGCCACGGCAGTTGCATTTTCAATAGAGGTAAAAATGCCGGAGGCCTGTGTGCTGTGCATTGTCAGTGCACGTTAAATAACCCCAGGTGCTTTGAAATGCTGCTTAGCTCTTAACCATTGAGCTTTTAAAGTCTGTTTTTGTTTCTTGGATTTTGTATTCGCCAGGTTTTTTTATTTTGTTTTTATGGCCCTCTGAAAAACTTATCATCAAGGCTGTACTCTAGTATGTGATATGCAGTGAGTCCTCTGTGTGATCTGCTGCATCTGATGTTTGGGTATCATGGAAGTGCTTTAATTATGACAAAGTGGATAGTGTTAACATTTTACAAAGAATTCTTGCATACAGTGAAATATCGTTAATTGGACCCTCATTGATTCAGAAAATCCGATAATTTAGACTTTTCTCTGGTTCTGGTGAGCACATGCAGTCCAATGGCACCAAACCCTCGTTAAGTCAGGTGTACCTGCCCGCATCCTGGTTAATTCAGACAATTTTTGGCCCGCATGTATCCCGTTATTGAAAAGGCGTATAAATATAGTCTTTTATATTTTGACAAACGAGTATGCTTAGAATGTAATGCGGAATTTTCGCCGCTCTGCCACAAGCCTTTTTTGAGATATGAGCCCGCAAAGTGGGCAGAAAAATTCTTCCTGCGCTGATTTTGATGGATTTTTATAAAAATTTGTACACTCCCCATAAATAGCAAAAATAATTTATAACAAGCAGAAGTATGCATATAATTACTTGAAAAAATTTCAGCCACCTAATTTTAGTATAGTTTGCTTAATTAATAACCAAAGTTGGCCAAAACAGAAGAGCAGGTAAGCGCGGCACTCCACCTCTTCGTCATTATTGAGTCCCGGCGCTTCGGGAAGATTTTTGCTAGCAAAACCAACTGCGGACCTCTTCTTTCCACACATCAGGCAGCGATATATAAAATTTTGAAATAAATTTAAGAGGGTGACCAGCCATGCTTTATTCGATCTTACGTGGAATCACCCTATGTATGTATATGTACAACACTTTCAGATCAATGCACCCCGCTGCAAGGGACCACCTCTTCCTCAGCCATCTCCATACGTAGTGACAGACCACACAAGTAAGATCATCAAGTTTAACCGTCTTTGATCCCTCCAATATTCTCTCCCTTTTTATTGTGTTCCATGTTTTATATGCAAACTTAATACTTACATACAATACAAATATAGGTACCTGCGGCACAGCAGATGTCTCAGAAATAACTTTAAATATGGCACTGTTGTTAGTAACGCTATGTTTATTATCCTTTGCATTTGCAGGTCCTGTGAACCTTGTAGCTTAGCTCATAGGATTGCAGATGTCTGTTGAAGCATTTGCTGGCAATAATCACAGGCAGAAAAGCAACTTTTATGTCCACTCCACTCCATGCATTCAACGGGCCCTTTCGAAAATTCGCAAGTGCAGTTCCCTGCACTGTGCCTTCGCCCAAGTAATGCCGCTGCCTGTCCTGTTGATATGTTTGGAGTGCTGTAGCTGCACAGGCTGGAACTTGTTTTTAGTGCAGGTTTCTACCACGAGGGCCGAACCTACCTTATTCATGTCAAAGCACACGCAATGCACACTTGCACGTGCTATTTGCAGAATCCGCCTTTTGCATGGTCCGAGTGCGCATGCGCCGAATCCGGCACAAACGACCCGTACGGCGTCGTAGCAGACGACGCAAGCGGCGCGCAATGCGGAACGGTGTATTCGTTACCAGAAGTAATGATACTCGGAACCAGCTGGGCCGGTACGCCATCCAGACACACATTTTTGGTAACTTGAAGTTCTCTCACATCATCGTACTGTGCAGGCAGGCACATGCGACATATCTGACATGGCCTTAGCCGCGAAGACCGCGCGCCGAACACATCAGAGCTTGTATTTCAGTGAAACCATTGCTACGTACTCCCGCAGTCAAACAGTTTTTTTTCCTTTGTAATAAAGACACGGATA